>RAHM01000056.1:843024-951732 GCA_003713295.1 Parotia lawesii | reverse complement strand
TTCCTTCCTTCCTTCCTTCCTTCCTTCCTTCCTTCCTTCCTTCCTTCCTTCCTTCCTTCCTTCCTTCCTTCCTTCCTTCCTTCCTTCCTTTCTCTCTCCCTCCCTCCCTCCCTTCTTTTTATCTCTTTTGCCCTCTTTCCCTCTCTTTCTCTCTCTCTCTCTCTTTGTAACCTCTCCCCATTTTTAAAATTCAAAATTGTTTTAAAGAAGAAAGAAATTGACCAAGGAAGTGGGACACGGGCTGTAAAGCAAGCAACACACTACCACCCAATGAATTTTCATTTACATTTCTACAAACTCTTTACCTATAACCTCTCAAAGCCATTTTTTCTGAGAAGTCTGTGAAGACACAAAATGGTTCTCTGAGGTTGCTGTCTTAGCACTATTTTAAACCTGCATAAAGACATATGAAGTTCAGGCTGTAGCCCATACATGAAAGTATCCGCATGGTGTTCCCCAATGGCTCTGCTTTGTGCCTAGTTTTCTGTGTGGTTAATTTAGGTCTAAATGCTAATCTAGCTGTGTAATGTGGATTTCATCATACTTTAGACACCAGAAAATTAGGTATTAAGACAAATTTATTATTCATGCTCCCACAGTGGTAAAGGAAGAGAGACATGCTTTCAAAGGAATGACTCCACCATCTAAAGATGGATATCAGGTACCTGAGATTTGTAGGGTAGATTGCCCCCAGGAGATAAAATAATTTACTTAACTAGAGATGGAGCTTTAGAAAACTAGCTTAGATTTGGGGTTCACATAAATATAATGGAGGCAGACATCATCCTAAAACTCATCAATGTCTTTATGATGTCCCTCTCCTAAATTTGGAATTAATCTCATAATTT
Source organism: Parotia lawesii (assembly GCA_003713295.1). Classification (NCBI taxonomy): domain Eukaryota; kingdom Metazoa; phylum Chordata; class Aves; order Passeriformes; family Paradisaeidae; genus Parotia; species Parotia lawesii. Next base: position 950,884 of record RAHM01000056.1, on the reverse strand, counting down.
TAGTCACTGATTTCTAGTATGCTGTGATTGCAATGCACAACTCTCTCTGCTTTCCTGGCAAAATGGGAAAAAATGTTCCAAAAATCCAATGTCTTCAGAGCACTAGGAGTTCTATTTTATAAATACCAGAGTAGTTTTCAGATCAAATAGTGGCTGTAGGAAGACTGACTACAGAACACTATAGACCAGTGTGTTACAACCTGAATATGTGTTAGTGTATTAGCACAGGTACTGACACCTCCATCTGCCCAAAATTAGTTCTGGATAAAAGCCATGCAAGTTATTAAGCAGAAAAGTAACAGCTGAAATGCAAAGCTGCACAYAGGCCTGAGTTGGTAAAGTCCACAATCTCACTTCTGTGAGATGACCATTTTTGCCAAATTTCTGAGTCAATGAAATAAAAAAAATGTAAGCGATGTTTCAAAGATTGACTCAGCTTAATGAATCAAATATTATATATTATGTATTGCTGCTCTTGATTTGTGAAAGTGTATTGCTCAGACTGTTCTCTCTTCTTCCCTCTTCATTATATTCTCTTCTCAATTGCTTCTACATATTTGAGACATTTAAATGAGAGTTTAAATATCTTTTGTTTACATAGTATGTTTTATCATCCTAGAGTATTTCACAAATTTAAGAACGGAAAGCAGAAATTCTGAGCCAGATTGCAGCTGGCTTTTCTTACACATGCAAGGCCAGACCTTCCCCCCAGGCATCCCTCCTCCCAGTTGCAATCCATGCAATCTTCTGACTGAAAAGAATATTATACACAAATATCACCTGGACAAAGAAGTGGTCAGAAAGAGGAAATATTGTATGCTGCTTTATTTGACATCAAGTGAGTGTTTCCTGCACAGGGGAGTGTATAAACTATCCTTCTTGCTATACGCTGGTATCATTTCCCTTGTAACCCACTCACAAAAATCTTCAAGGAGGTGCCCTCACATATGTCTGTTTATGTATGTATGTGTATGTGTATCTATACATGTAGATGTGTTTGCTTTCATCATTTAAAATTAAAAGAAATAATAAAATACCAGAGAATTTTCCACAAGCTCTGCTGTCAATAATGTGTAACAGTAACACACAGCAATTTAGGAAGACAATTTTCATTTGCTCTTGAAGCAATCGGGGGATTTCAGAGAGGTGAAACATAATTACCTTTTACAAACTGGATAACAATGCTTTCATTAATTTCATTTGAATATTATCTTTCATTACAACAACTCTACAGCTTTTTGCAGGTATGAATTTTGAATTACCCGCTGGAAAGTGTAGTTTATAACCTTGTAAGATTAACCTTAACTAAAAAAAAAAAACATATCATTTTATGTTAATTGACTTGTAGGGGTTTGAGTCTAAGTGAATTAGTTCTATTGGCTGAGAAATACTTTCGATGCTCATTAAAGGAACACCTACTAGTAGCAAAAATTCAAGAGGTTGTATGTGCATACAGTGTAACATTCATGTGGCTTCTCTGACTGATCGTTTAAGTATTTCCTGTTGTATATCCCTTTGAACTGCATGAACAGATATTTCTAAATTAATATATCAACTGAAAAAAAACCCCAAAACCAAACAGCAAACAAACAGATTACTTGTGGAAATTAACTTTTTGAACCATTGAAGGAAATATTTGTTTCATTTGGGGATATGTATTTGTGGAGCTAGAGCTTTTCCATGCATGATGCTTAAGTTAGCTTTCAAGAAGGATAAATTGTCTTTCTTTTCATCTGCAAAACTAATCTGAAATGCATGTAATCTCCAAAAATAAATAGACTGCTCATAGACAGTGCTACCACTGCTGAACTCAGAATTCTCTCTACTAAGAATACTGCTTTTCTTGGTGAGATTCAGAGGGGAAATGTCCATTTATGCCAGTAGGATTTACACGTCTAAAATGTTTGTTGACACTTACAAAATACAAACTGGCTGAAAACTAAACTCAGAGATGAGGTTCTCTGCCACAGGATTAAAGTAATGGGAGGAATCTGAACGGAAAGCAGATGACACATCTTGGKCCAGCTCTCTGTGAATTGCCCCTTCTGTGCTAAGGTGCTGTGTGGTCTCTGCTTCACTGCGTCACGCTGCAGCCATGCTACAAAGGCAAAGCTGAAAGCCAATATTCAAATGAGGCCCGAAACCGAAATACTATTTTTCTCCATTAGAGGGTGGTCCCTCCTCATCATGGTTCAGTTCCACCGGCAGCAGGAGAAGACCTGCAATGCAGTGAGCTGCGTCGGAGATGACACACGAATCAGGAGATGTCTGCGCCCTTCCTCCTCACGCCTTACGCTCCCTTTTGAATGTAGCTGTTAGGGAAAAGAAGTATGTGGACACAGGCCAGTTCCAAACCTACATACAGTATCTGCTTTTATCCATGTATTATTTATGCACACAAACGAGGGCACCTGCACATGCATGTGTTCGTGCCATGTAAAGCAGCTTAAGAACAGCTTTGCTGTCGCATCTGTAGCTGAATTCGCCATTGCACAATTATTCTTCTGTCAATAACGTCTACTTGATTTCAGCCATGCTAATAAACTATACACATTTTAAAAACCACACATTTGGCACAAATATATAAGTGTATGCAAATAACGTATTAGAAATAAAACCTTTGCATTAAGGTGAAATCGTGATTAGGAATTTGAAAGCCAGAGAATACCAAAATGCTACTTGCCAAACAAATCTTGCTGCACTCTCATGTGAGTCTGAACAATATAAAAAGCCTTTCACAACATGATTGCATTCATTATTGTAATACCCTAATTCCATGCAGGCAACTCTATTCATTCACTTTGTTTTGAAGATTATATACACATGAAGTAGAATTCTGCAATGTCTTTTTTCTGCTCAAATTCAATAAGAAGAAAAAATTTTCAATAGAATTTCCTACTGTAAAGCATACTGTGGAATAAGTATTGCAATGAAACATAAAAAAGAATTGCTGATGGCATAATGAAACCATTTACACTTTGTATTTCATTAGCTTAATAGTAGTGAACTGTCTCATTCACAGCATTGCCTATTACACATTGTACATGACATATAAAACTCACAGAAAAGGGCTTTGAAGTTGTTGTTTCTTTTTTTTCTTTCCTTTTTTTTTTAATGATAAAACCCCCCAGAATTGCCTTGAATAAAGGCCAAAATAGAGAAAGCTGATTGCCACAGGAAGTTTGGACATTGAGCACTCATGAAAGCAGAGTGTTGCAAACAGATGAAGATGGAAGTGCAGGGTGGCAGTGCTTCTGTTTTAAATTGACATTGCTTCATTACAGCACTTYGGACTGGCAGAGGGTCTGCTCCCTCAGCACAGCATGCGCCTGTGAGCACATTGATTTCTACAAGAGTGATCTGCCATTGGAACCAGTGGAATAGTGAAGTGCTTCACACTGCACACATATTTAAATATTCCTGATCAAGAATATAGTATTTGTCTCCTCCCAGAAACACACTTTGATTGCCAAGCAGTCAAACAGATCTGTTTTCTGAATGTCAGTTTTACTGCCTAGTCTGCATCGTTAGGCTGCACCAGAGACTGTGTCCCCTATGAACACTTACGTGAGGATTTTTCATAAGGTTGTCATAATCACCTTGCCTACAAACAGAGAAGCAAATGTCAAAGGTTTTGCTATGCTTAGAAACACCTATTCAGAAAATATACCAATGGAGAACAGACATTTCTTTTATCCATCTCTATTATGCTCCTTCACTGTTATGCTAAAAGACAGCATTTCATATGAAATATTTTCTAGATCTCTACCAACAAAAATAAACAAGAGACATATATTTGCCTCAGTAATTCTGTATGGTCAGATTTTGAGAGCTAAAGCAATCTTTTCCGAATAGTTGTTCAGCCTTCAGATTTCAAAGCTGCATGGCATATGGGCTTGCTCTCCATCAACTCAGCCTGACTGTTTGAGCCTCAGACCTAACAAAACTGCACTTTAGAAACAGCAAATGAACATTTCCTTGTGGACAGTATGGCAGGGTAGCAATAATTTGTGAAAAATGTAGATCTGCACAGTGCACACTACAAAACAATTTGTGTGGTAGAAGTGTAGAGCAATGATTTTATTAGAATAAGGCCATTCTTATTCAGTGAAAGACTCAGACAGCTGTTGTATGAACAAAGCTCAATATTCCTTCATTTCCCATGCAAGCCTATTTTTCAAGTCCATAATGTCCCCAGTCCACCAAGTTACATTTAAAACTACCTGGAGAGCTTTTTCACGCAGAGCTTGTGTTACTCATTCTACATATGGTGTGAAGTTCACAGATGAGAAATGTGAGTGCCTAAAATAAATACTACATGAAACCTGAGAAGCGTGAGGGCCCTTGGGAGTTCAGCAAATGAAATGCCTATCAGTCTCTGACACAGCAGACGCTCCCTACAATTGGCAGCTTCATGCTTCATTATGCATGGATCAGATATATAGGTATGGCCCCAGGCAAACTCCCTGGTTTAAAGGAGAAGTGCATGCTGGGGAAAGGCAAATGTCATTTGCCTGTGAATTTGGAAGATGAGAGGAAAAGGGGAATAGAGTTGATTAACCAAATGTATGAGGGGTTTATTTTGTACTCTTTATCCTTATCCTTACCCATTTACCATTTAGAGTTTCCTCACTGAGAGTTGTTTCCAGCGCTATATGAATTGCACCTTTGATGTTTTGTGGATTTAACAATGTCTAAAAATGCAATTATTCTTGTCCATCCAGCTGAACAGGTCCAAAACAAATAACAAGCAGTTAGGTTTGTTACCTGCAGGACAAAAAATAAAGATAAATTTTGCTGCCTTTTGTAATCTTTGTAATATAACTTGTTTACAGCACAAGGTCAGCAGGCAGACTTGCTGAAATTGTGAAGATTCTGTTAAACATCATTAAAACATATCATGCTGCCTTAATGAATAAAAGCTATTTTAGAGACTCAGCTACTGCAGGATGTCAGTCATGGGTATTTCCTGCACAGGAAAAAAAAAAAAAGACCACCTAGTAACAGATCAGTTTGCTTCACATACATGTAGTTCTAATTAGAAGAAACAGTGAAAATGGTAAATTCATCCTGATCCACAATTAAACGAAATGTAAGAGAGAAGAGAGAAAGAATAAAGGAGAAACTCATTACTGAYAATCTCTTAAGAAAGCAAAAAAACCTAAACTCTTTGTGGGAAAGAAAACTGTATTTCACCATTCCTGAGAAAATTATGACCCTGAGGGATCAACTGAGAAAAAGTGCTACTGAGTATTGGTGTGTCTTAATGAAAACCCTTCTTTCCTCCTGCAGCGTTTCCATTTTGAGATTTCAATCATGCTATGTTCTGTCAATTAAGCTYTAAAATATAATTGTAAAGCTTTTTTTCTACCATACCAGTAACAATCATGTCAGATTTTCTTTGAGATCACTTATATACATGCATAAACACACACATACACACATTTATTTACATACGCTTTTATATAAGTATATATTATATTTTATRTAAGTATATATCTCTGTGTGTCTGTGCATCTTTTTCACTGCAAACATTCCATGGAAGAATGACATGGAATTATTTGGAGCCTAAAAACATAGATGAAAATAAAGCAAACCAAGTCTATAAAACTGAGCGACTTAAGAAGATAAGCCTTCAGCAGCTGTAACAAATAGAATGACAGAGAAAGAAAGAGAAAAAGAATGCCACTAATGTCTCTCAATGCTCTCTCCGTGTGTTCAGGCAAGTTATGGCTAGGAATGTAAAACTTGAATTTAAAGAAACTGCATCTGGTGGAGATTAAAAAGGATAAAGAGGAGAAAATCGGTTTGATGTACACTTCAAAATGCTGCTCATAATATAGTTTGTTCTATTACTTGAAAAGAGAGTATCACTGTTCTTTTATGTCTACTTTTTAATCCTATGCTTTTAAAGTATCTTTTATTTGCTCCTATTTGAGGTGAATTGCCTCACTTCAAAACCTTAAATCTAGTTTGAGGATTTTGACTTTAGAGTGGCTTCCTTTGAAYATTCTTCTGAAGTTATATTTTATCCTCCATTTTACCAGTTCTCAGGTTTTACTGGGTAGTTGTGAATACATGATCTTCCACAGTGAGGATAACCTGCAGGCTCAAGAATGCACATTTTATACTRAAGATGCCAATGTGTTGTGTCAGGGTCAGGAGAGAGGCATTTTCTCAACTTTGCTGAATTGTAAACATGAATATTGTCACACTGATTCACGTAAACACAAACTTCGTTTTATTGCTGTTTTTCTATCCCACACCATGACTCTATCATTAGCTGCTGATGGAAAAAAACAAATGAACAAACAAACAACCTTAATTTTGGTCAGTTTTAGAGCTTGTTAGAATTTTAAAAATGAACTCCACTATCTAATTGTGAACCCACAAATCCCTCTGAAATCAATTAAAATATTTATGCATTAGTAAACTACTTAGTCTTTTATTAAAAAGATGAGAGAAAGAACTAACAATTTGAACTTCTGCTAATACATCATTGAATGTAGACCATGAAAATAACTCAAAGGGCAAGACACCAGGAGCAAAACATGACAGTCCTAATGGGTTGCTTGAAAGACTTGAAACAAAAGCAGAAGATCCCTTGGACTCAAAGGAACCTTGGATGTGTTACAATTTTTCATTAAAAACTACATGGAAATTAGGAGTTTTCCTTTCAGGACTTTGTGTTCAACTGTTGTGGAAGGTCTTTGTGATAGTTTCATTATTTTTTATTGTGTGTTTTAGCATCACTTTGTTTGGTGAGATATTGATAGATGACCAGTGCCTGTAGTTCAGAGACAGAAATAATAAATCATAAAGAGAAACTATGAAGTCATTGAGGCATGACCATCTGAGACTTGGTGCTTCTCACCAGATTCATTTGCAAGTTCAAAATTCAAAATATATACATGTATTGGGAAAAATGCTCATCTGCATTTAAGCAGAGGGATGCTTGTCCTTCAAATAGGAATTTATTCCTTTTGAATARGAATAAGTTGAATCCAACATAAAATCACTCTACACTGCCAGAATTATATAAAGCATCCTCAGTGAAAAGGGAATTCAGGCTATTAGAAGAAGTGATTTTTTAAAGTTTTATATTTTTTTTTAGCTGGAAAAATAAAAGAATTTAACTACCTTTAATTACTCAAACTCCTTTAGCATTCTTCAACTCAGAGTGCATACATGTTAGTTGTGTACAAATTTCACTATCAAAGGAAAAAGCACAGATGTGTTGGGGTTTTAGAGGTACCTGATTCAGTTCAGTCAATGAGCTTGAGCAATCATTTAGTTAACAGTCAAGTGCAGAATAAATGAAATGGACCTGGTGATACGAACAACAAAAAATTTATATTCAGAAAAGGTACTCATAGGTTCATATATTATATGATGGGAAAATAAAATGGCCATTTAATATTTAACCTATTTTTTCTAAACAATAATATTTTTCCCAACTGGAAACATAGTCCAGTTTTCTGGGTACTATTTTTTCTTTCATAACAGAGAGACCAACCACAATGGTATAAATCGGCACTACTACAATGGGAGGAAGCACCAACCGACTGACATTTGTTCGTCAGTCCAACATACACAGCTGTCCATGCCATAYACAACACAGCAGTTTTACAAATTTTAATGCAGATGACATTAAGACAATGAGAATTGATTCATGGAAGAGTGCAACACCTTTGTACTCCTAAGCTGTCACATGTAGTTCTGTTCTTTACAACTTTAAATATTCAAATATTGGACTTCTCCCTCTCATACAGGAAACCTGGCCACATCTCAGTTGTAGATACCTTCAAGACTCAGCCACCTGTAGGAAAAGACAGTGTCCCACAAATAAAGCGCTCTTAGGCCTTATTGTGTCTTTCAGTAATGCTCAAGTTTGGTTAAAAAAAAAAAGTAAACTCTCATCTTGATTAATTTTACGTATGACTTCAGCAGAAAATATTTGAATAGATTACCCCATTTTGCAGAGAAATTTGAGGTCTTTCCCTGCTTTATGTCCTTTCTGCAAGCAATACCTCAGCTATTATATTCTTCCACTATCCTCAGAAAACTTTTTTTTTTCTTTTTTCTGACTCATGCTTTTTTCCGACTCATGCTTTTTTCCTTGAGTGTTGCTGGTTCAGACTAATGCATGTGACCGGCATTGTGAACTGAAGTGAAGGATGGTTACATGCTAACAAGAGCACCCTTCTCACTCCATGTTTCACACACAGCAGCAGCAGTAGCGAGTGATTAATGGAGTGACTGTAAGGGAGGTTTGTGTGGATGGCTGAAATCATCCTGTGCTGCTGTCAGGATCCAGGGACAGCAGGAGAAAAGCATCTACCTATATTTACATCTCCCTGTTCTGCCTCAAATATTTACTGTGTACCCCTTGCCTCAGTTTAGCCCTGTTTAATATTTTCACTTTCTCCTAATCTCACTTCTCCTTCAGATATCTGTTTTTCTTCTATCTCTCTATAACCTTTAACCTTTGCTGCTGCTTCCCAGCATGCAGATATATATGGTGAGGTTTGTCTATCAGCCAACAGCAAGCACTAATGAGGGAAAGCCCAGAGCTCTTAAATTTTGAATGCTCATGGTTCAGGTCACAATACAAATTACTCTGTTTGTACGATTGCTTTAACTGCCTCAGTACTACTTAAGGAGGAGATGGCTAGAAGGGGAAATGGGATCAACCAGGACAACTGTGCACACAGGGGAATACTTAGACAGAAAGGACATCATGATACTGAGCAGGCTTTCAGCTCAAAGACCAGTTGTTTTCCTTGTTTAAAGCTGCAACTGGAACCACTAAAACTTGTCATCCATTATGAAGGAAAATCTATCCTCTTTTTTAATCTTCTTCATATATAATTTGGGAAATACGACTCATCTTTTCATGTAGCCATCATCCTCCAACATGCTGTCCCTGTCCTGTCCCCTTTGCTGTGAGCTCAGCTCAACAGCATTGCACTATGCAAAAACACATATTCTGCTGCTCCAAGAGTGGTGACCACAGCTCTACAGTTCCTGATTTGCAGATTCACCACCTTTCATAATTAAATCAGAAGCAGTTAAAATAAAGTTCTCAATTTTCCTAACAAGTAGAGTGAACTTGCTGGATTTCCTTTAATGTTTTCTTGTGCAATATAAACTTSCCGCAAACTGGAAAAATACTTATTTCCATCCTTCAGTGTTAACAACCTGAATGACTTTCTGAAATGTCTAGTTTCACAGCATGACTAATACTTTACTGGGAATATTGCAGAACATGCTAATTGGTGGTCACAAAACTGCTAAGGAAACCAGTTTTCAAAAAGTTGTCCTTACCCTGGACTGGAAAAGATTTTAAGGAATACCATTAGAAGTGAGTTGTTATTACTGTCCTTTTGTAGGTTGGCAACCCTGCAAACTAAATAAAATTGGCAAAATTCCCTCAGGTTCTGCAATAATCTTCACTAATATCACTCATATTCTATGTTCTCAATGTACAACATTTTGAGAGGAAACAAAATATTGTTTTTACCAAGCTAAATAAAGAAAAGCCACCATTTTGCAGAGATCTTCATTCCAAGGATTTAAAATATATAAATTGGGCACATACATTATATTATGTCAATGCCATTTCACTCACTGTAAAAGAGGCAGTAGCCATCCTTTCCTGTTCATAAGGTCCTTTCCCAGGTTTCACGTTACTTCTCTGATTATGCATGAAAATATTTTAGCTGTTAGTTTCAACCTTGTTCTAGCTGCATTGATGTATGATCCCAAATCAGCACAATTCAGCATGTTTTGAAAAAAATGCCATTCAGTTAGACTGTGAGTGTGGAGAGAGATTAAAAGAGAATGGAAAAATTATACCCGTTGTAATGAGGTGTTGTTTTTCTGCACAAATGGCAAGGGTCTACTGTGGCAGCTGATATCAGCAGAGATGTCAAACCTCTCTGATGAGCAAAACCCTGTACAGAATACAACTTGCACTTCTCATTTGCTAGCCTTGTTAAACCTCTCATCAGTGACACACACACTTTTGGTAATAAACTAACTTCTGCAGCAAAAGTTAAGTCTCTGCCTCTAGAATACAGTAAAATACTTTTCATTTCACCTAGTCTCAGAATGAATATTATGAATTTAATTTGCTTAGCTGCTGTGAGTGGTGTTTAGGGAAATCTGCTTCCAGGTCCTTAGAAAGAGTTTTTGTCATTTCCCATGATATGACATTACAATATCTGGAGTTACGCCCTGTGTAACATTAGAAATGGACGAATAAACATTTACTCATTAGAACTCCAGAAGGATGCAGCTTTGTGGGGTAGTTTGGAGGCTGTTGCTCAAGAAATTGTTTCAGTGATCCCTACTGCAAGAATGTTACTGCCTTAGAAAACTTCACTGGGGTTTTCCTCTTTGTGACTACATGTATTGATGCTTCATTAATATAGGAAGGGTGAATAAATGGGTCGATGGAAAAGAGATAAATAAATGCTATTTATTTACATACTGACCTTGCAGACATTTTTCATGTTTGCACGTGTAAAAGATTAATTCTCCAATCACCACCTCTAATACGATAGAACGCTATCCATGAAAACAGCTAGTTTACTCTGGTAATGGACTCTCCTTGAGAAAGGATTTGCCAAAGTATTCCCTGTAGGCAAGGGTATTTTTTTTCCACACCATGGATGATAATACACTGAATCCTCTCCAAATCCAGTTTGGTGGTAGAGGCGATCTGTTTGTTTGCAGAAACCACCTGCAGAGGTCTCCTGACACTGTGTTAGTGCTGGCACGTCCTGGCCGTGCCAAAAAGCCAAGCAAGTCCTATTACAGCACAAAGAAGTGGATAAGAAAGAAGAACCTTCCAGTTTTAGCTTTACAGCCCAGCCAGGGCCTTTGAGGTATTTTTCCTGCCTTCCCATTATAACAATACAGGTTACTAACAGCAAAAAGACAAATAAACAAAAGATAATTGAAAAAACATACCTAGGAGAAAACAAACAGTGCAGCCAGTATTTAGCAGTACTTGTGGGCAGAGCTGTTCTGAATTACTATTGAGTTTGCCACCAACTCCTTTCAGTTCCTCACTGAACAATGACAAATCTGACAATCTGGCTTAACCCTGAACCACATTAGGGGTCCTTCCTCATCTAAACACTGCCTTGGAACCAATAACAAAGACATTTGTGTTGCATTTTTTGCTTTCTGAGCTGAATTACTGGATTACACTGTGGTGGGAGTGTAGCAAATCACTTAACTGGAAACAGAAGAGAAAGGAATACCAGCCAACGAATATGTCCCCAGCTTTAAACTGATACATTGCTCACAACATAGTGATGGCAAGCTCCTGGTAATCCAGAACCTTTCATTTTCCTGTCCACAGAATGCCTGAAAAATAAAGTCACTTAGCCACAGCTAAGCTCTCTGGTCCTCTCCTAGCATCCCCAGATGCTGCTTTTGCCTCTATGAAGTCTCTACACCAGATTTTTCATTTTTCTTTCAAAGATCTCCTTAATCATTACCTTATCTTCCAAAACCTTTCCTATGCCAGACCTTCTATGCTTCACCTTATGGGTCCACTCTAAAATAACTATCATCCCAGGGACTTAGACCTTTGTCAAAAGCACTGCACTCCTGCTTCAAATCCGTGGCATCCCATCTTCCTGTTCCAGTAACACGATTCCTGAGTTCATCAAGATCCTCACCACTATGCACAGATCTTCCAGACCCTTTCTTAGCCCACAAATTTAACCTTTCTCCATTCCTATAGCATAATAAGGCTTGCTACTGATGCCCTTAAGGAGCACATATGCTTAAAGTCCATTTCACTTGCTCAAGGTGTTTCTTTCTTTGGAGTGCCACCTGCAAAAGCTGAAGTCTGGCAGAATTAGTGACCTTGTGCAAACACAACCTTTTTAGGAATTAATCTTACATCTAAATATCAACAGAGAACAAAAGAGCTGGTGCAAAAGAACACAAAACTAGGGAAATGAAACTGGAAATGCTGTCAGGGCCAGCTCTACATATTTGCATTCCCCAGCAAATGAAGGAATGTTGTTCTTAAGGAAAGAAGGAGGGTAGAACGATGGGTTCATCCAAGGATCTCTGCTGGGGATGGACCCATGCTTGAGGCCACTTTGGAAGGACTGTAGGAACAATGCCTGGAAGGCCCTGAACGGTGGTAAGATTTATATGAAGGATTTGAGGGCTCAGATTCAGAAGTGTTTACACAGACAGAGCACAGGCAGCTCCTGCAAACCAGCTGACTTGCAGCAACTCATTCTCCCACAGCATTAGTCTCTTAATGAGCCTAAGTGCACACTTCAAGTACCACTTTTAGGTAAGAACTATTGCCAGACCTTTTTTTAAAAGCATTATTGCTTCAGCACTAGAAACTCTGTCAGTTTTACTATATTCTGGAYGTAGTTAATATATTTTCTTCAAAGCTGGATGAAGGCAAGAAAGAATAATTTTGAATGTTTCAGCCAAATTCATGTATACTCTTCATCTAATTTGTGATAGCCTGAGGTCATAAAGCAGTTATTGACCAGTCAGAGCACAACAGACAGCACAGACTTACTGTTTCCTTGCACCAYTGGAGTGGCACAAAATAGTCAGGACCTGCCAGTTAATCTCACTCTTTAGTCATGTTAACATTTCTGTTTGTCTACCCCAGTTCTGAATTTTTCAGTATTCACAGAACTGCACAATTTCACAACTGATTTGAAAACATTCRTATGACACAGAGATGTCTGAGATGCCTGGGTTCAGATCACAAATAAGAGTGTTAAAGACTTTTCAAGTATTCTCATTTGTGTACAATGATGAGATTCACTTCACTATAACAAATAGCTAAATTGCAGGAATGCTCTATAAAATGGAAAGACAAAAATAATAACATTTTATATCTGTAAGCACTACTCAAACAGCTCTAAATTCTGTATAGCTCATACTGTGGTATTCAAGCTTTATGGGCTTCCAGAGAGATCTGCAGCTAGAATTATTGTTGATCTTTACAGTAGGTCTCCTGACACTGAAATTGATGTGCACTCATATTTAATTTTAATGGCATTGAAGATGATACTTATGTTGCTGTAATAAGTATTGTCTTCAGCATTCACAGAGCTTAAGGCTGGATCAGAGCTCCCATTTAAGTATCAGCTGCTAATACTGATCCTATTAAACTGCACATAAACTTCTTTAGACACTTGAAAGATACATATCTCTTCAGTAATAGAGTTCAGTGTTTCTTTGGACTGCTGTATCTAGGACAACAGTAATATCTAGGTTGCTCATGGAAGAAATTACATTTGTCCTTACTTTTTCTTCCTTTCTAGGAAATGATTATAAATTATTTTTTCCTTAGAAAAGAACAGAAAAATGGGATCGTTTGGACTGAATCTTACAGTTCTAGATAACATCAGACACTTGCCAGACAGTTAGATAAACCTGTTTCAGACCCTATCAAGCCTTCTGAAGTGTTTGATAACATCACAGCATCTTAAAAAGTCCAGATTCATACTAGATTTTATTACGGTCACAGAATCTGCAGATGGGAGATGACATTTCAGTAATGCTTCTCCTACAAATCTTTAGTTTATAGATTGCATATGCCTTCAAGGACAACAATGTTCATTGCTTAAAGAGGAAAAATATGCAAAGAAAATATGGTGTGACAAGTTCTTTTGAAAGAAAAAGCAGTTCAATCACCTCAACATTTATTTGGGAAAGGACTGCATTACTAATACCCACAGGAACCAAGTGAAAGTCTCTGTCTCGCACAGAGGTGTGATGTACCTCACCACTTTCCACTAAGTGCCAAAATGGCAATATCTTGTTTGGCTGTGAGACAGTGCCTTCAGACTGCCCACTGCCTTTGAGTGCAGGCCTCAGCGGGAGCCTGGACCTCTGCATGAACAAATGACTGAGTTATTGGGCTGGAAAGGCCAGCTCTAGCTTCCTCCCCTTTTCACCTCATCTGTTTTGTGCCATTTCAGGTGTGCAATAAAATTGGTTGAATTAGGCATGGTCCCACTGTCAGATGAAGGCCAAAAAAGCAGATTGTTCTGCTGGCTGCGTGGGCCACAATCAAACCAGTATCATGGGCGGGTCAGACTGTATTTACTGAGGTCCCAAATCTTTTGTGATTACATATAGGACTGCAAAGTGTGCATGAACCCTTTTACACCTGCTGGGCCTGCTTTGGTTGTCTTCTCAAGCTTACAGGCTTCTGAAAGTTCCAAATTATGGTCCCTTCTTATTTATTTGAAAAGCATAGTGAAAAGAAAGAGGCTCTGAAAAACCTGATGACACAATAGTAACAAAATAAAGTCACAAGATTGTTAATTACTTTTGTTCTCAATTGAGAAAATGTCAGTTTCTCTTATGCCTGAAACCCCGGGTGACCAGAAAAATTAAAGGCATCTGTAGTGGCAGGCAGAAGTTTCTGACAAGATTATTTTCTGAATATTTTGGAACACGATTAAAAATTCTCTGTACTTGCTATCCCCCATTTTTAGTTATTAGAAAGCAGTGATAATACTGAAATGCAAAAGATCGTATTCAAAGAGTCTCGTTACCTGTCAGCAGTGCTGTGTGGAACCTTTGGAGGAATGATGTAAGAGAATTGTAAATGTATGTCATACTGGGAATACTGAGACGACTGCCATCCTCTGCCTACGGGAAAGTATTTGAACATCATGTGTCAGCATTTTCTGTACCTTTTGAGGATACTGAACAAAACTGAACAAACTGCTAGTCTGGGCATTTCTAATTAGATGTGCAGCACAGATATATTCCACACAAGGATATTTCATGGTAAACTGCACAGGTTATTTAGCAAAACTGCCTAGTATAGTTAACTGCTCAATAGAGTTACAGAATTTAAAATAATTTGGTTGCAGTGTCCCGGATCTCAAACAAAGATGCTGAGACAAAACAATTAAGAATTTAAACCAGAGAAGACATTGATAACTAAAATGGAAAGGAGACATAAGAAAATCCTAACATGAGGTGCAGCCATTTGAAGTCTGAGAAGTCTGAACTCCAAAACCAATTGCATTTTCGTCTTTTACTCTTAATTTCCCAAAATACCTCAGAGGTACCTATTTGCAGATGCTCAGAATTTGTTTTGTCCTGGAAAGGATGATCAGAAGGCATTTGGCACATCCTTAAGCTAGCTAGCTGTGAACCAGAAAGTGTCTTTGCCCTTMTTACTTTTAAAAGTCCAAAGCAGCTCTGCAATCAGAATTTAGAAAACATGTTTCTCTCAAACCTATATGATACACTACTCTGTAGTTACAGGTACAGTGGTATTTCAGCATGAATACATGCATTCCTGTCTGGATTTTCTCTGTTCTTTTCTTCCTATGTGGCCTAATAAAAAAGTGAGCATTATGAATTACACATTGCTCCCCTACTCTTAAAAAATGGCTTGCAAAATGATCTTTTAGAACTACTGTTTTACAAGTTACTTTATTCCATGTTAATGCTATGTCATCTGGCACAACAGATTAAGTGGTGTCCTGCCACCCAAACTTGGAAGCYTGTTCTGGAAGAGCTTGGGTGGAACTACTGCCCTGTACTGCTTTCATCAGTCATAATTGCAGAGATCAACAAAATGACCCAGAATGAAAAGTGATCTTCCCTGCAGCCCCCAGTCTGCTACCAAAACACTAGAAAGAGTTGATAGTTCTCTCATGGCTGAAGTTGTTCCTACCCACAAGCTGACAATGCCTGCGTGTTGGTTATACTTCAGCTAGGTATTTCCCTACAGAGACAGTGGCTTTACGTCACTTTCAGAGACACATAAGTAATCCCATAATCCAATCTCTAGGAGGCAGACAACCACACTGGGAGGTTTTGGTGCAAACAGGCATCTGCAAATCAAAATTTTGGAGTTCCCCCCAAGGTGCTCCTTGTGCTGCGAGAGTGTCCCCATACTACAGATCTAGCCCTAAACTTCTTTTCTTAGAAATGAGGTATTTTCCAAATATTCCCACTGACATAAATAACTCATAAAATTTATTGCACTGTTATTTTGAAAACTTGGGCATGACACTATTTGCATAACAATGTTATTTCTAGAAAGGGTACTTTTTATGCTTAAGTAAATACCATTCTGAAAGTGTGCTTATGCATTACACAGGCAACAAGCCATCTGTAGATGCTAATTTGTTCTAAACTATCAGTTCGAGGCACCAAAATTTTCTTGGACTGATTTGTTTTGGAAAAAAATAAAATCCTTTTCTTTAACATGGAGCAAGTGCATAAAATAAACTCTCATTAAAAAGACACATTTTTCCAAGTTTTCAGTTTTACTGCACTTCCATTCAAGTCGGAAGAAATCTGAAACGAACAGGGATAAAAGGTCCTTCCTGGAGCAGTAAATTTTATTTATGCCATTTACCAAGCCTTTCTACTGTGCCGGAACAGTCTAGTGTAATCAGAACTGGCTGTTCTTTTAGCCTACTGGCTTTGTGCTTGCTCTGCCATTCTGTTTTACTTTTGTGAAATGTTTGAAGATCTCCTAGCTAACAAGCTTGATTCTTTGGTCTGCTGTATTTTCCTACTGACAGCTTTTTCTATCATTCCAAATTCTTCATTTATGTTTTGTTTAAAGTAAAGTTTTCCTTCCTAGAACCCAGTAAGATGCAGTGAGAGAATGAAAGAAGCATCCCAAGAGGAGGTAAAAAACCTCTTGTCTGAAGGTACCCATCTCTGTAACTTAGAGTAGAAACTTATTAAAATAGCTTAGACCTGGCACCTAAATGTTTAATGTCTGAAATTTGGTGACATGTACCCTACATGTAATATCTTTACCATTATTTACCAATTATTAACAGAATGAAACTGAACATCATTTTTTACCCATCCTAATGYCATGGTTTAACCCCAGCCAGCAGCCAAGTACCACATAGGCWTTCGCTCACTCCCCCACCAGCAGGATCAGGGAGAGAATCAGAAGGGTAAAAGGTAGAAAACTTGTGAGTCGAGATAAAGGCAGTTCAACAGAGAAAGCAAAAGCTGCACACATAAGCAAAGCAAAACAAGGAATGAATTCACTGCTTCCCAAGGACAGGCAGGTGTTCAGCCATCTCCAGGAGAGAGGGGCCCCATCACAGTAAGGGTGACTTGGGAAGACAAACACCATCACTCTGAATGTCCCCCCCTTCCTCCTTCTTCCACTCATTTTACAAACTGAGCATGATGTCACATGGTCTGCAATATTCCTTTCATCATTAGGGTCAACTGTCCCAGCTGTATCTCCTCCCACCCTTCCTCACCAACATGGCAGAATGAAAAGCAGAAAAGGCCCTGATCCAGTGTAGGCCCTGATCAGCAATAAGAACATCTCTCTATTATCAACCCTGTGTTCAGCACAAATCCAAAGCATAGCCCCATACCAGAAATTGTGATGAAAATTATTTCTACCCCAGCCAAAACCAGCATACTTAAGGACCCTTAATGTTATATTCCTAAAATTCTCCTAGGTACTTTCAACATCAGACCAAATTGTGGAAATCCCTCAGAGGTGACGCAGTTCTCCCTACAACATCTTTAGATCCCCGGAACCACGTGATAGGTTGAACCAAATTCAAAACTCAAAATTTCTTGCATTTGAGATGCTCTTGTCCTCAAGAGAAAGAAATAGGGATATAAAAATAAGGAAAGAAAAATCCTCTTTCAGTTACAGAACTCCAATAATACAAGTATGCTTATGGAAACATCTGAGGCTGGAGAAGAGACCACAGGACTGCCCAGGGAAGCAGCTGTGACTTCTAATCATGGGAGCACAGGGAACCATTTAGAAAGGAAGACTTCTATTCCTGTTATTAAATAAAAAACTCTGCAAGTATGAAAGGGGAAAAAAGACCTTGTAAGTAATGTAAATGATGCAAGTAACTTAAAACAGAGTGAAGAAATTAGCCCCTTTGTGGCCCAGAACCAAATACTTGAAAGAAAAATCAAGTGAGTTTAGCACTGTTACCAATTGATTAGTAAATCTCACTCCTTGTAAACAAAGGCGAGGGAATAAGTTCAGGAACTACTGATCTGCTACAATGATAGTCCAAAAATTAGCTGTTTCTTCCCACTTATGATAAGAGATCTCCACCTAAAGCATTATCCCTGATTACAACAAGAGGGTGAGTAAAATATTCAATTGAAACTGGATTTCATTTTCTTCCTCAGCATACTGCAGAATCTGCTTGAGGAAATACACAAGACTGCCTATCTATCTGTGTGTGAAAACTGACAGGGTAAACAGGCTAATCAGCTCCAACCATGCCTTTTGCAATCAGAATCTCCTGAGGATTGCACACACTTTTTCCACCCTGTTTCTTTTGAAATTAAACACTCATATTACACAGACAATCTGCATTGAATTAGTGACAACTCTGAGCAAGCACCAATCCAACCAATTCAGGCAARTCTGCTTGTCAGCTTTGTTTTTTAAATCTCTGCAATAACATATGTGCCCCTTGCAGCATTGCCTGGGGCTGCTCTCTTACGTTTCTTAGGCTCTTTGGAATAGTATGCCCACAACATGGCGCATTCAGGCAAGAAGTTGTTTAGCTCTAATTATTTTAATATCAGCATTCAAATCTTGACCTTTTTCTTTCCCAGATAGCAGAACCTGATAACTCACAAAATACCATGGTACCTTGAAAGTATTTGTCATGAGAAGAAACTGTGAATCTTTATAGTCAGGACTTTTACCTACAGGAGAACACTTGCCCAGAATGAGAGATGCAGGGAGCAGCACTATTTCCTTGCAGAGGCTCCATCCCCACCAACTGGCATCCTAACATGTGGCAACATCTTTCACGTGGCTGTGTCACACATTGCTGAGGAACAAGATTTGCAGAGCCATCACATACAAAGGGCAGTCCCCCTGGGAAGCTCCATTGAAATACCAGATTTATCAGGTTTAGTTAAATCATGGTCTCGCAGAATTTCCCTTCTGTGCCAAAAGAGTGATTCTCCTGCAAACAAAACCTGCATGGGAAGACACGTAAATTTGGAGGTCACTTTTGTGTTTGAGAGACAAAAAGACACCTCATTCCCTCTTTTATTTATTTTCTCTCTTTTTTTGCTAGTATTTTTGTTTTTATTGAGTTTTCATGTCTCCATACTGTAATCTTAGTTGAGGATGTTAAACATCATCCTATTAAGATTTAGGTGAATCCACATGAGAGCACAGATGCTTCGGGTGTCTCCCAAAATCATGCTTCAAGGACCAGTRCTTCTATCTGTGTACAAAATTGTGCATCCTGGGCAATGCACTCCTGACCTTGAATGCTCCCATACAGAGATGTGCTGAAGTGCACACAGACTGAAAAAGGTCCACATCTGCTTTTCCAGTGTAGGGAAATCCAAGCTCATGGGCTTGAAGCTGTCTGCAAACAGGTTCAAAATAGGGTTCAAAATAGGGTTCAAGGCAAGCCACAGGGCTGCCTGCTCATCTGGCTGGCTTGGCCATAAGCATGTCCTGCCTGCCAATATAAACTTTACTCCTTTGCTTCTCCATTCCTGATTAACTCAGGTCCCTTTTCAGTGAACTGGGACATGAAGATCCCTTCAGAAGCAGCCAGGTTGTGCTGAGAGCCTGGTCAGTAACTGAAGCAGCAGACGAGGCGATTCGGTGAGTGAGGGCTGTCGCAATGCCTGTCCGTCTTTGAGACTACAGTTGTCAGCAACCAGCAGTGAGAATTTTAGTTTTTTTAATTAACTTACAGACACATAAAATCAAGGTGTATCAAGAATTAGAGAGCTTTATTTCATCAGAGATTTTTCCTATATTATAATTATAATTATAATGATTCTGGGTCATTATTAATATCTTAAACAGAATTTACTTTCAACAAAGTTTGACCATTTGTGTAATAATATTGGTTTTGACTGACTGCAGGCTGACAATGTTGTAGGGCCACCGCAGGAGGTAGGAGGATATTTCTGCACTCTACTCTTCTAAAAAGCAGCTTTTGTATTTATTTACACTCTATAATGTTATTTTACTTGTTGTGGTTGGAGTGATATATTAAATAAAATGAACAGTAGAATGAAGATGTATATATTTCTTTATTACTCAAAAAATCTGAGTAAACAGAGATGAAGAAAATATGTCATCTTGTGAATGGCAAAATGTGTCCTTTTCTTACTCACTTTTCTTCCACCAAAGAATCTCAGCCCTCCACAGATGATATCAATGAAAAGCTCTACAAGCAACTTGCAGTAAAACAGTAAAAGCTACAGACATGTCCTACCTGCTTTTATATATGTATGTTAGGGAACAAACTTGCAGCAAAATGACTTCATGGGCTAGCAATCTGTCAACACGGTTAGCAGGTATCCCATGAGGACTTTTATGGGACATAACAGATGCCCCTGCCACCAATTCTTCAGTGTCAGTCACACTAGCAAAATGAAATTTGTAGAAGGCTTCCCTACCTGTACTGCTTTCATCTGTTACAGGGATAGATCCCTTAGAAAGGAATTCAGAAAAGAGCAAAATTGAGTCATGCTGAAGAACTGCTTCTGTTAAGACTACATGTGAGAAGCATTCTTCAGCCAAGATGCCACATATATTAAAATGGTTATACATAGGGGCTGGTGACAGGTGCCCATTTGTGAGAATGAGATAATGCATTACTTTCCCAAAAGTAGGCAGACTGCTCATTACATTTAACTTGCCGCCTGTGTCTTGTGGCAGTGCCAGAGACAAAGAAAATTGCCTGGGCTTGAGCCATATTGGAACAAGAAATGAGGTAAACAATGACATTAAAGAGTAATTCTCTGCAATGGCTTTTCTTTTTAGTAAGCCATTTTAATATATTATTCTGCACATGTAAATTATGTGATATAGTCATAAAAGGCTCTTGCCTTGAATTACTTATATTATTTGCTGGACTTTTCAGGCTGTTAGTATAACTGGTATATCGTCAAAGTGGCAAGCCGCAGTCATTTAAGTAGATTGATAAATCTGTCAAGTAAAAGACCCTGAGGTTTTGAAGCTTCTGATGTAACCAGGTTAAGAGTACAGGATTTTCATACCATTCAAAAAATACATTCTAAAGTAAAACACGTACAGTTAATTTGAATGCAGCATGAGCTGAAATCCAMGCAAGTCAAGAAAGGCATCAGTAACTTTTAAGAAAGTGTTTCCTTTGCAACATAAGAAGTGGGTCTGAAATCTTTTGCCCCTGGCATAGTACAAACACCAGAAGTCAGGAAGACTTCTGTAGGAGAGCTCTGGTGACTGCACTCACTGRTGCAAGAATTAGCTGATGGATCACATCCAAAAACTAGGAATCAAGCACCTAAATCTGAAATTGGACTTCTGGCACACAAGTTCAAAATGATATGGTTCTTGATGACCTACGTGCACACCAGACTTTTTTGCTTTAAATAGAGTGGGTTAGTCTAATCAAGTGAAAATAATCAATACATTTACACCTCCTTATGACTGCATTCTCAACTCACTGCTCCTGCCTAAACATAATTAGAAAACTCAGTAGAGAAATGTTATTGATTAGGGCCTTAAACTAATCATTATAGTAGATATTTTTGAAAATATGCAATTGCTAATATGAGATCAAGGACCATCATATAATAAGGAACAGCTACTCTTTCTTTTTAAAATGTTAGGCCAGGGTGCAAGGAGTATGTAGTGGCCTAGCTGTTTCTTTATTTTCCTCCTCAGACTGAATCAAATCTATTATATTGCCTACCTCTGACGGAAAAATCTAAACACAGCTTTATCTACCTTTCTATGCTTCTCCCTGTTAAAACAGCTACGGRCAAGGCTGGGGGGAGCAAAGCACCAATGGCTCCACCAGTCTGACTGCTTGACTACTACCATCAATGAGAAATTAATGAAGCCATAGCTGAGAAAATGGGAGAGATTCTCTCTCAGCTTCCCCTTCCCAAGCCCCTGGTGTAAAAGAACTATTAGGGTGGCCTGAGACTCATTGACGTAGTAGTGCATCTGGCAATTCAACCTAAGATTTGTAATTGGACTCATGACTCTTCATGCCTGAGAGCAGCACACTTTGCCATTTGTGCAGTCATCTACTCTAGTCCAAAGGGGTAGATAAATCAACGGTCTGGAAAATAAGGCTTCATGCCTGTTTTATATTCATTTTGCATAGGTACAAATGACTACACAAGTGCCAAATGATAAAGCATCAGATCTACATAGGTGTTAAATAAATAGCAAATAGTCCCCACTTTATTTCCAAGTAAAATCAGTTTGACTGAGTAGAAGAAACTTCAATATAGCTCATAGCCAATACATGAATAGTAATACAAAATTATACATGAAAACAAACAGCACTTCTATTAAACACAAAATACATACATTTCTATAATATCTGAGGTCAATAATGTCTGGGATTCATATAATTTGTATTAATCATAAAACTCTACAAATATTGAATGGGGTTTTTTTCTGCAGCAGTTAGAATATAGTATGGGTTACTAAAATCAATAGTTAATTGAATTATAACACCATGATTACATTACATGACAGCCATATACTTACTTGTCAGTCAGCTGTAACTTGTGTTAATAAGATTCACTGAGCTCATTATCTTTTGTAGACTGTTAATTTCTGAAAAAAGACCTGTGAACAGAAAAGATGTTGTCTTGTTAAGCAAATGCCAGATTGTTATTGAACACTCCACAGGAATAATGAAAAGAAATAATTTCCACAAAGAACCTGAAATTATTTGGTTGGCCTTTATGATTTCTACTTCTTAACACAGACAAAATTGGAAAAGGGAAATCTCTAATCCAAGTAGTACTAAAAACCTTTCAGGCTTTTAATAGGTTGAGGAATAACTACTCCAGGAAACTGTCTGTGCTATATCATTTCTTGATGAATGACATCCACCTTGAATGAATCACAGAATGGGTAAGGTTGGAAGAGAATCACAGAATGGGTAAGGTGTCTCCTTCCTGCTTAAATAGGGCCATCCTAGAGCACTTTTTACAGGATTGCATCCAGACAGCTCTTGAATATCTCGAGTGAGGAAGACTCCACAGCCTCTCTGGGCAGTCTGTTCCAGTGCTCAGTCACTCACACAGTGACAATAAACCCGTCTCAACTCATGCTCATCCAGCAATACAAACAAAGTACCTTAAAAAAAAAGCTATCTAAACCACATAGTTCAGATCATTATTATGTAAGTCCCCATACAATAAACTTTCCTCTTCTGCCTTCCTTTGCTGCAACAGACAAGCAGCATTCACCACATTTACAAACTTACGTAGTGAATGACAAAAATTCAAAAATCTCACAGTACACCACCGAAGAATATCAGATATGATTGAACACATGAACTACAGCCTATAGTACCAAGGAAACAAAGTGRTTCCTAAGACTTTGACCTTGGGAAAAAAACTTCCTGCTCCAGCATCTGGCAATCATTTCAACACTGAGCACCTGAAGGACACACCAGCTAAATGTGAGTTTCCCAGTATCACGATGCACTTCACAGCACTCCACGCAGCACATAGTCTTGTGACTAATTCTCACTGCTTCTGAGGAAGGAAACCAACTTATGGGGAGAAGGACAAATATTATTTTCTACACTTTTCTTCATTTTCTTACGTGTGATGTAAAGTATATAGTTATTTCAAAATATGACTAAAATATTTTTTCAGGATAAATATATAGCTATAAGTGTTTACTACATTCCTTTTTAAGTCTTTTCAAGTATATCGGAAAGTCTTATCGTTAAGATATTATTTTGAACATCAAATCCCCTATAGTGTGTCATTTGCACACTTATCAATCTTCATCTTTAAATGATTTAGGTCCCCAGTGCTCTGTGCTGATTTGGCCAAATTTGGAGGAAAATATCCTCTGATAGAAGGCAGATTGCAACTATCCCTCCCCCACCCGGTTCGGGGAAAAAAAGAAATTTTCCTCGAAGGAAAGTGAAAGAGATAAAAAAACCTATTTATTTAACAACACACAGGAAAAGGATAACAATGCTAAACAATAGAAGTTCAACTCTCCATCTCTCTCTCCAGAATAAAGGAGCCAAAAAACTGGCTAAAAAGCACAAAGGATGTTTCCTCCCCCCTTGCTGCCAGAGCAGAAGCAGAGGAGTGTATATGTGTCCTTGAACAATTGCTTTGAAAAGTTCACTGGTTTTTTTTTCTCTCTCCCCTCTTAGGCTCAGTTTAAAGGCACAAAAAAGGCACAAAGTTAATTTCTAAGCATAGAGCAGCGATAAGGAACACACATAATAAAGTCACCCCAAGACACGCTCTTTTTGAAAAGTTGCTGAAAATTGTGGATATGTTGTGATTATGAAATTTCTTAATTTCCAGGACCAATTTTATAATTTTTGTGTTTTGTTTGATTGTTTTGTTTTATTTAATTTCATTTTTCTCTCTCTCAATATTAGAAATGGAATTTTTTCTTGTACTTTGTCTGCAACAGTTTGACTTCCCAATTTTCTCCTGAAACGTTTCACCRCATTTACCTTTTACTAGCTCACGAGGTGGTCAATCTCTGTTTTTTTAGGATGGTCCATCAGATTGCACCAAACACAAAGAGCGGGCCATCATTTTGGCCATGATCTTTCCTTCAACCAGCGGGTGAAGCCTTCCTTGCGGCATTGCTTTAGTCACTTCTGCAATATTAATAGGCATTGGCCCCAGAATCTTTCTCTGTAGAACCCCTGTTTTCTGATAGTTCCTTTCAGTACAGTCCACTAAGGCCTACCCTAAACAGTTCTTTGTTACAGTCCTTACATTAAACCTATTCACCCTCAACTAAAGTGCTTAATCTTCATCTTTATCTGCTTTGCTCTGGAGCAACCCAATATGAAACAAAAAACACTGAGTCTTATTGAGATCTAGTGACACCAAGTCAGCATACCAACCCATTCACATTATTTTCCATTTATAGAAATTTTGTTACTTCTAAAACTAGTGTCTCATCCATAAATTCATAGAACATTATCCACTGGTCTTCCCTAGTGAAGAATCACCTGCTGTGTTCAAGCACAGTTTTCCAGCCCCTGCTAACACCAAAAATAAGAAGTACTGCAAAGCAGTACAGCCCATTATGATACTTTCACCTAATTTCAAAGTCCGGGGCTTTTTTCCTCAGGATGTGCATTTGCATATACTGATTTTGTGTCATTTCATGAATTATCATTCTGAACTCCGTATGTCTTTCTGTAGATCATTTTTTCATAAATTTCTGACTGTAAAAAGCTTATGTAAAAGTTGCTTGGGAAGCTTCTGTCTGAAATTCTCTTACATGGCAATTTCTGAGTTTAGGACTGGTAAATTTTGCATCCTTCAATGTGCTTTCTAAAAGTGTTTTGTTTCACAAACTAACCATAATCTTATCAAGGCCTCTATAAATTAATGGAATTGCAAAGTATACTCTTCAGCTTCAAATAATTCACAAATTCTATATTTTCAACTGTTATGTGTGTCTCTTGGCAAGAAACTTCTCTGTCAGTATGAAAAGTGCAGTACTCTTCACACTGAAATACAGTTTCAGAGTTGCCTTCTTATGACTTAGTGGAAACTAAGAAAACATCAAGTGCCTCAGAACAAGAAGTTATTAGAAAAAGGGCTGAGTGCCTTCCCTCTGTTTGCACTTGGTACAAACAGAAGTTCAAACACTGTTGATATGATAGACGTATGAGACAATGGTTGGATCATTTCACAGAATCACAGAATGGGTCAGGTTGGAAGGGACCACAGTGGGTCATCTGGTCCAACCTCCCTGCCCAAGYAGGGTCATTTTGCAGCACATGGCACAGGATTGTGTCCAGACAGCTCTTGAACACCTTCAGTAAGGGAGAGTCCACAGCCTCTCTGGGCAATCTGTTCCAGTGCTCAGTCACCCACACAGTAAAGAAGTTCTTCATATTTAGGTGGATCTCCCAGTGCATCAGTTTCTGCCTGTTGCCTCTTGTTTTTTCTATTTCAGCCGATGTTTCAGGAAAAAAGTATCTGTTTTCACCTGGTATCAGTATGTTTAGTATTTGGCAAAGTTAAAAACTGATTGAAAGCAGGCTCTGACTATAACAAAAAAATAATTTTAGCAATGATTTTATATACTTGGTGCAACTAATTTAGAATGTCAGTCTGAAAATACAAAGGGTTACGGGAAGGAAAATGAAGAAAAATAATTTCAAATAAGTCAGCACTTCAAAAATATTCTTTAAAACATCTTACCTTAATTTACACACATCTTTCCTACTCAGCCTTCTGGAATAGCATGCGTAAGAAATATTTGTAAATCTAAGAAACAGTCCACATTTGTAAAAAGAAGGTTATACTAAATTAATTATATATTTAAATTTTAACACACTAAGTTGGAACAATGTCAAATCAAAGAGTTTTCAGTGTCAAATAGACCATTCTTTCTTTTTTATATAATTATCCATTTTTAATTGACACTAAGAGTATTATTTGCCTTACATAACAATAAGACCTTGTATATATTTTTCTTTTTAGAGGCAAACAGGAAATTTAATACTTATTATTGCAGAAAAAATTCAGCTTTGCTGTATTTTCTTTACAAATTCATGGGTGCTTTGAGGGTATTTAGTCAGGTCACTGTTACAATCCATCGAAAGTCAGGTCATCAAGTTGCCTGGCAACCGTGCTCAGATTGATAAAGGCAAACTACCTTCCTATTTTTTTTTGCCTCCCCTTTAAAATCAATATGATAAGCTTGATATTGGTGATGTGAGATTAGCTGAGAAAATGCATGAAATTGCTCAAGAAGTGCATTGCTCAAGATAGTCCATTTTGACGGCTAGGCCCAAGCACATCAGTCTAAAATAAAATATTATTTAGAGAGATGTTATTTCATTTAGTACATGTGCTTCATCTCAGCATCTGCTTTTCTTTTTTTTCCCATTTTTTTCTTTGCTTGTTTTTATTTGTTTGGGTTTGGGGTGGGTTTTTTTGTTGTTTGGTTGGTTGGCTGGTTGGCTGGTTGGTTGGTTTGTTGGTCGTTTTTGTGGTTTGTTTTGTCAGGTTTTTTGGGGGGGTGGCAGGGTCTGATTCATTCATAACAGAGCCTGGTATTTCATAATAATACTATTATGATGTTTTATCCTGAGTAGCAATTTTAGCGTCATTAGGAAGAGAAATTGATCGTGGAGTGATCATGGGTTAAGGTAGCTTGCATGTACTATTATTTGCTTTCAAAAATTCAGGAAACTTTATTTTCTGAATGCAGCAAAATTCAGTGGATGCTGTTTATTCATGAATCCAAATGTTCTTTCAGCCATGGACCTTTCTGCTTCTCCCAGTCAATTTGCAAGGGCTTGATCAGTGTGTTCTTTTAGTGCTGTCTTCATCCTCCCCAATCTCTGCACCATTTTCCATAGGAGCACACAACATACCACTCAAAGATGGTTAAAAACCCCACAAATTCTCTTATTATTTTTAAATTATTTATGCCTTCACTTGAAACAAATATTGTTCTTTGAGCATGCCAGTGTGCATCATTTTGGGCACCAATAGAGTCAGAAATAAATCAGGGTCTAAGCAGAAGTCCTTGCCCTAGTTCCAGTCCATCACAGTGTCAGCCACGTGCCTCTCATCAAACAACTGGTACAGCCCTGACATGTAAGGGCATCTGGTCTTGCCTTTCTGTCTAATGAGACATGGCCTTGAATATCTTTACCCACAGACCAAGGTGGAGCTGTTTTAAATTGGTTTTCCATCAGAAAAATAGCAGGGAATAATGATGTCCATGAGTTGTACAAGTATAAGGAAACGGAAGTGTGGCAGGAAAAGATTGCATAAGTCAGGATTTATTACAAAAATTACAGGATACTGTAGAAAAGGAAGAAGAAGGGTAATACAATTTTGATTTCAACAAAACTGAGTTATGGTAGCTAGACATTGGCTGAATTTCCCTGTGTTAAGCATGTAGGCTGTTTATGTCTGAGCTATGGACTGCTTACCAGTTGATTGCATGATTGGTTATCTTGGTCATTATGTGGTTTTTTTTCTGCTTTCTGGTCTGAGAAATGAGACTTGTAAGACAGGAGATGAACAGAAGACAAGGAATAAATAGTGAAGTCCCCATTTTCAATATACTGTTACTCAAGTCTGCAAGCAAAGATGGATGTAGACACACTCCTAATATTTTGTGTGAGCAAAAAAACTGTTGTGAAAGCTTTTGCCAGTTAGTAAAGAGGCATAAATACAACACATATGAGAAACCATTTATATTCCAAATCAGTATTCAGAAAGTTTTGCTAAGGGTTTGAGTAGCTGAGTTGAACCCAAAGCTTCAGTATAGGTATTTTTGATGGAAAAGTATATTTGTTTATGCTCTGATAGTAGCTATGCCTTCAGAAAGAAAAACAGCAYGTTTTTCAAAATTCTGACAGACTATAGCTGCCCATGCAGAAAAACTGATTTCTAGGCTATTTCATTTTGCAAACTGTGTGGAAAAAAGCCAACCATCACTCACTGCCCCCCTCTCCAGACCCAGCCCCCAGGAGGTCCTTTTCAGGTCCTTCTGTCCGGCTTCTGTAACCAGAGCTCCCAAGAGAAAGGCATTTGCTCTCACAAGAGGACTCCCTTCTCAGAATTCTGTCTAATGGAACCTAAATTTTTCTAATAGCACTGGTTGACAGTCAATAGAGTAAAGAATTAATCAGATAGAGAATTAATRAAATAAAGCAAAGAGCCCTGGTTAGGACTAAAATTTCTATGTAACAAGAGCAGGAGATGATCAGCATTACATTTGGACATTTCAGTTGCAGTATATGTATTGTAGTAAGACACAAAATCCTTGAATTAGATTTACAGTAAAGGACCATTATTATTATTATTTAATTAGTTCAAGAAAGAATAAACCATATTAGACACCAATTTTTGATGCAGAATTGCTTTGTGAATGTGTTCAAACTCAGAAAAAATTATACTGTACAAAGTGTTTAATCTGGTGAGCTTGAGTGATTTAGCTAGAATTACCTCCTCATGAGAAAAGCACAGCTACAGAATATAAAATGCTGGCGAACTTTGAAGACCAGAAGCTGCTTTCACATCTCCACTCACTAGAAATCCTAAGGAAAATCTATCTAGACCCTAGGGGAAGACAAAAGGAAAAAATAAAAAAGAACAAGGTGTTATGATCATATTTTTTTCTTTCTTTTCATGAATACACCTATTCACATTTTAACATTTGGAACTCATTCATGAGACAAATTGAGCACATCAAAGAATTTTCTGCAATTATTTTTTTATAAAAGAAAATTAAATTGAAACTTTCTAATCAACCACTCCTCCTTTTAGAAACTACACAAAAAAAAGGAAATAATATATAAAGCTGCAACTAAAGAGGGGAGAATACTGCCAAACTAGTCTCATGCAGTTGATATATAATGATTGGTGACTGAGATTGAAACCTTTTATCAAAGATGACGGTGAAAACCATGAGCTATAATCTCAGATTTTCCTTTGATCTTTCATTCAGGTGAAAGATTTTTTGAGAGTCTCACAATAATCACTGTGAGTGAGATCGTTCAGTTTCTACTAAGTGCAGAAATACAGGTGTTGGGTTTGGTTTTTTTAAAATGCCTAAAGTACAAGGGCAAAAAATGAGGACCCATATTAGTAGTAAGATTRCATCTGTGGAGTCAGTTCTCGATAATGTAGCCGGTGAACTACTTACGGACACACTGAACTCGCATTTTTGCAGAACATATTACCCTTTGGACATAATATCTGAGCCTCACATTGCAAAGAGAAGCTTTATCGGCCTTCCATTTTATTCTGGCTTGTGCTATGAACTCAAAATGCATTGATATCAGTGGCATTTTATGGTAAATTAATAGTATAGATAAAATCTTCTATAAATATTCATTACATCTCATTATTGCAAACTAATGAGCAAGATTCTGAAATTAAGGTTAGTCTAATTTGGAGATATGTATCACTTTTCCTACATATGAGACATAAGAAATAAATTATTCTCTAAAGCAAAGTTCTAGTTTACTCCAAGGGTGGCCCGGAAAGACTGACAGCATRTTCTAAGTGGGGTAATCTGACTGACTGGGAAGCAAAGACAGAACTGCAGCTTAGCTTTAGGTGTGATAAACAGTGTCCATAACATTAATCTTTGGTAGATGGATCATTTCTTACATTCCCGTGTCTTATACTCAAAATGTTCTGTGGCGGTATCACGGCTGAATCTCTGCCCTTTACAGCAGTGGCTCAGAGGGCATRGCTGAGGTTGTGGCTGAAATTGTTCACAGTAGTTAGCTTTAGGAGAGTCATTGAGCTCGCTTCTGGATCAACTCTGTCGGTGTTTATCAGGGGAGGCCACAGGTCACCAGCTTTTTGAAAGTACCCAGATTTCTCTGTCTTGCTTGGGGGATGCAGTGTCTTGTGCCTCACCTAGGCAGCCTCCACCTTCATCTCTACATTCGCAGTGAGGTTAAGTGACTTGTTCTGATACTGTGAAAGAATTTGGAGATGATCAGATTGCAAAATGAATGTTGGTGGTCTGAAAGGACAAAATTGACTCATAGTGGTATCTGCCGTTCTACACAACTTTGAGATGACTAGAGAGGTACAACACAAATACTGTGTGGATGCCAATGTCTGCACATGTGCTTAAGAGAGGGCCATGCTAAGACAAGATGGATCCAGATTCCTCTCAGAGGTGCTTATCGATAGAAGAATGGGCAATGGGCATACGCTGCAACAAAATAAATCAAAATTAAACATTGTGAAAAAACCCTTCGGGACAATTAAACAAAGTACTGGAACAAATTACTAAGATAAATTGTGGAATAGAATCATAGAATTATAGAATCAGTAAGAYTGGAAAAGATCTCCAAGATCCTCTAGTCCATCCAAYCTTTGATCAAACACCACCTTGTCAACTAAACCATAGCACTAAGTGTCACATCGAGAAGTTTTTTTGACCACGTCCAAGTATGGTGACATCACCACTTCCTTGGGTAGCCCTCTCCAATGGTTGACAACCCTTTCAGTGGAGAGRTTCTTCCTGATGTCCAACCTGAACCTCCTCTGGCACAGATTGAGGCTCTGTCCTGTCACTGGTTGCCTGGTAGAAGAGGCTGACACCCACCTGAATGTAGCCTCCTTTCAGGCAGTTGTAGAGAGTTGTAAGGTCTCCCCTGAGCTTCCTTTTTCTCCAGGCTAAACAACCCCAGCTTCTCCAGCTGCGCCTTGCAGGACTTACTCTCTAGACCTTTCACCAGCTCTGTTGCCCTTCTCTGGACACACTCCAGCCCCTCAATGTCTTCCTTGTAATGAAGGGACCAAATCTGGACACACAACTAGAGTGCTGAGTACAGGGGGACAATCTCTTCCCATATGCTATTGGCCACATCTTTGCTGATACAGGCCAAGACGTCATTGGCCTTCTTGGCCACCTGGGCTCACTGCTGGCTCATGTTCAGCTGTTGTTGACCAGTATTCCCAGGTCCTTTTCCATGAGGCAGCTTTCCAGCCGTTCTGCCCAAGCCTGTTGTCAGAAGGGGCTGTTGTGAGCCAAGGGCAGGACCCAGCATTTGACTATGTTGAACCTCATATCTTTGGCTTCAGCCCACTGATCCAGCCTGCTCAGATCCCTCTGCAGAACCTTCCTACTCTCAAGCAGATCAACAGTCAAAGATACCAAAAACTCAGGTGGAAAAATCCTGAGCAACATGAATAAAATTATCCCTGTTTGGAGCAGGATGTGGAATCAGATGTTATCCAGAAATCTCTTCCAACCTAAATTATTCCATGATGCTGTGACAGCTCAGCTTTATAAATCAAAGGTGAGAGCAGTCCTCCAAAAGTGGGATGTCTTAAGCTGAAATCTTTGATTGAGAAACTTCTTAGAGTCTTTAAAGGCTCTGAACAAATAAAAACAAAAAAAAAAAAAGAGGAATTTTGGGTATTGGAAGGAGAGACTTCTAATTTATGTACAAATGCTGAAAACACTAGGCCAGTCTGAAATAAAAAAAATATTGCTCCTTTCTTTAGAATGAAATCATAGCACAGCTTCCACCTTAAAGGGCATTTGGACCCTCAATAGCAGTTGCACCGTGGTCTCTAATTGCAAGGCTGCTGCAGGACCCCAAGACCAGGCAAAAGAACGCCCAATATTTCAGAGTATCATCACTAAAATTAATAAATGTACATTCTGTTCCTGAAGCAGAGTGCTTCAGTTTCAGGAAATTCAGCATTTAGGCTCACCATGCTCAGTGTTCCTTTGGGGCCTYGTGGAAGATACAAAACTGTTCTTCCCACTTCAGAGCTTGCCATGGACTAGCTCTTCTCTGTTACACTTGTTTTGCCTTCTTCTCTGATTCTGTCACTCATTTGGYAGTGGCTTTTCTCCACTTCCTCTTTCCACCCACTGCTTTTGTGTGGACACGTTAGTTTTCTGTAACCTCTGCAATCTGAGGGGAGAGAAACCACTTTTCTCCATTTTATAGACCCCCTACCTACATTACTTTCAAAGATCAGACAGAAATCTTTCTCTTGCCATCTTGCTTAATACTATCTTTATTTCTTCTGTCTTTCCATTTTGAGTTTATACTATTATTTCATTCCAAAATCTTCTCCCAATTAACATCTAAAAACATAAATAAAATTACCTTTCCCTCTAATTAATAAAACAAATTTACAGTATTGCAAGGACTCCCACACTTGATAAAATTATTAAAAACATTTTCACTCATTGATCTGAAATATAAATATGTAAATACAGTTTGACTCACAATTTAGGAATGTGTTTTACCTTTGCCATGCTGTCAGAACAATGCAGGCTTTAAAAAATGAGATTCATATGAAAGTGTCCATTTAAACCCTGGAAACCAGATTCTGTGACCTCTGTTGATAGGATTTTTGCCTGATTAATGAAAGAAAAAAAAGCTGAAATATTTTGCTCATATTAATATCAGCACAAGAGGTACATTCATTCCACCCTCTGTTTTCAGTGGATGCACAGACAAACCTTTGTTAGATGGTACCCATCCTCCCTTCCTATGGGTGATACAAATCATGTCTTTCTCATGAGAAAAAAGTCTTCTGTGCTCTTGCAAAAAAAAAAAAAAATCTAATACGTTCTGGAGGACTTTCTCCCCTTTTTATGGATACTGCTGGCCAAGAAAGAAATATAACATAGGACACAGAACAGTTTGAGTGTGTAAACTTGCGGTGCCATACCATATGTCTTAATATTGCAGGTTTAATACTAACTGTGTCCTAGTAATTTAATAATTCTRTGGGAAGACTGCTGGGTTATAGAGGATATTTGTCTTGCGATTTCTTTGTGGCAAATCAGAAATTACAGCAGTGCTCAAAGGAATAGAAATCTTAGATACTCATGACCTTCACTGAAACCCCTTTCGTCACTTGTCAGTTCTTTAAGGGGCAATTTAATTGGAGCTCTTTGGCGGTGACAAGGTAAGTGCTGGCATTTTGGCACTGTCATTCATTAACCTCATGCAATGTCAGCAGCACTGCCTCAGACATGTCACCATTTCCCCAGTGATGGCAAGCTGACTTTTAGGACATATGTTATTTCAGAGATGCCTACTAGACAGGTCTGCATGCTCCACATTCTTTTGTATGGCATCATTTGTGTAT
Organism: Parotia lawesii; assembly: GCA_003713295.1. NCBI lineage: Eukaryota > Metazoa > Chordata > Aves > Passeriformes > Paradisaeidae > Parotia > Parotia lawesii. Next base: position 917,269 of record RAHM01000056.1, on the reverse strand, counting down.
TGTTTATGCAGTTAAACAGCTTCAAGACTAAAACCAACTTGTTTCAATCCAGGAAAATAAAAGCTACCATGTGCCGTGAACAGAAAACTACCTGCATGATTTAGCTTGCTCAGAAATTAAAAATAAAACAATCAAACAACCTCCCAAAATAAAACGAGATAAAAAATAAAACCCAACCAACAGAAAAAAAAAAACAAACCCTTGAGCATAACCCACAAGGAAAAAAAAMCAATTATTATCATTGTACCTGAAGGTTAAATAATACTCTTTCACATGTAAATTTCTTAAAGCAGAATTAAATAAATAAAATGCGAGGTCGCAAGGCACATAATGTACATTATAAATATTATTTTTTATTTTATATTTCATATTTCTGAATGTTTGTGAGAAACCAAACTACTAATACTAAATAGGTTGGGGAGAATTGATGCTGAGAATTATTTGCTGATAACAGCATATGCCAATACCTAGAAAAATGGTATATATATTCTTGCACCTTTCCTCTGTTCCTTTTTTTAAACCTCAGAGTGACTGGCTTTTCTGTGCAATTCCATCATATAAATGAATAGATTATTATTATTATACATTATTATTATAATGTATAATAATATTATAATAATGTAACACGAATTATTATATATTTAATTATTACATTACTAATAATAACAACAATAATTACAAAGAGCTTGGTTTTCACTTTGCAAAGTCACAGAAGGAGAAYTAAGGATCACTCAAAAATGAAGTAGTTGTTATACTAAATCATGGATGACTCAAGACGCAAACTCTTTGAATTTAGATTTGAAACCCCAGAAATTTAAATCATTTGGATCTATCTATTATTTAACTTTTAAAAAAATCTAGATCCAGATTGAGTCTGGATATCAAAGTGTTCCTGTGTTTCTACCTAATGCAAAAACCTAGTCTGATTAGTCTAGAGCTTGAACGAGCATAACCAGCATCCAATTATGTCCAATTCCTGAAGCCAGATAGGTGAGAAGTCAATATTTGGAGCTCATTTCCTTGTGAAAAGACTTTAAAAATATTCTTTTTGCTAACCAAAGTGAAAGGATTTACTAGTGTCACTAAAAAAATCTCCAAACCGCAGATACCAAGGAGCAACATAGTCATAAAAAAGTGATGAAATTAAAATTACTAGYGATGTCTGAGAAGAAACTTGAAAGATTTTCTATCAAAACAACATACAAGTTTTTACAAGTATTGATCATTCGTATGTGGTTTTTTATTATTTATTTAAATCAGCAGTTTCCAGAGAAAAAAGTATTTCAATGACTTATTCCAATCAGCTAAACTACTGACTTTAATAGAAACATGTAGGTGAAAGCAAGGGCATTGCTGAGAATGTATGAGAGTGGTGTGTAAGTGGAATGACTGAAACTTCAGGCAGATGAAGTGATAAATGAGTTGCAGTACAGTGCTGAGAGCCAAACCAGACATTCCATGCACTGTTACAGTGCACCTCTTAAGAAACTGTAATTGCTTCCAAACACTATACTGGATGCAATGGTACATATTATATGAGCAGTGTTTTGCAAGTAAAATTCTATCCACGTTAAAGAAATGTTAAATGCAGTATGGCATCAGTAGGAAAGCAGTAATGACTGTAGCAGGGACCTTTCCAGTCAAAGAAGTGGTGCTAGGTGCAAAGAGAAAAATGAAAAGACCACAACACATCCAATTAGACAGCAGGGATTCTGTCCTGGGAAAGCAATTTCATACTGGTGCAGCAGGCAGGATGAGTCGTGTTTTCCAAGAGCAGCACTGCATCACTGCAGCCCAGCCCCACACCAAGAGCAGCGCTTTGCTAGGAGGGCTTGCTGCACATTCACTCCAGTCRCACTAATTGATCCAATAGTCTTTTCTATGGCAGTTTAAGAGAATTCAGATTCTCTCTGGATTTTCCTCTCCCCTTCCCCAGGGCTGGCAATACAGATGACTGGTTTCCTTTCGTCATACATAAAGATTTAGAGACACAGCATTAATTGCTCTCCTGACAATTTCCAATTTGATGAGCAAAAATTGAACCAAAGCAAAAGCAAGTGCAGGAATAACTGGATTGAAAGATTATGATGAATCTCTAAGTGTTGTATCCCCTCTTCCCAGTTGTCCTGACACTTTTCAGGAGCTAAACTACTTCTCACATACTTAGCACAGCATTACATAATTATAAGATTTTCTACTCATAAATTAAAGGCATTTCTTTCACTGCACAAATAACTAAAACCAAATGCTCAGCAGAAGGAGTAAGTTACAAATGTAAGAAATTAATAGGTAAAGCTGTTCCTATGTTATCTTGATGCCTTTTCTTCTAAGTAAAATGTCACATTCTACTCTACCTTACACTTATATCGGTCTCCACTTCCATGCTATCCCACTTAAGGCACTTCTCAGATGATCAGTCCTCAGGTAACAAAGCACCAAATGGCTTTTATCTTTCCTCTCTTGAATGGCAAAAATGTGATACTACTGGCCCTGGAGAGCCAAGCAGGTCAGTGGGAGGGCAGAACTGACCCATTATCTTTACTTTATACACATTTAGCCAAAAAGGTGAGAGAATCTAAATGTGATGGTGTTATGCCTGGAAAAGGTGGCAGGGTAGGAACACAACAGACAGAAAGCCTTGCTCCATCAGCTCCTCTCAGTCAGCTGTATCAACCTTGCTTTGCTTCTTTCCTGGGAAGATCTTGAAAAATTTAGCAAACATTAATTAGTTATCCAGGCATGTCTTCAATAAAACAGAAATCTGTACTAACTCTAGGACAAGCAGAAACAGGAAATAGATGTGAGCATTTTACCCTTCATTTCACCAGAATTAAGTGCTTGACTAGTCAGAGGAAGTGGTGAAATTTCTTTCCAGATTCCAGTGTGTGACTGCTCATATTTCGGTTGCCTAAAGCTGGGAGTCTCTATCCATTTGACCTGCTATAACGCATTTCTGAGGGGGAGCTGACAGATGTGACACAAGACCTGCATAAATCTCATGTCTCTTGGAGCAGCCCATGTAATCTCAAAATGGACCAGACAGTTTAGCATAGGTGAGTAACCCAGACCCTTAAACTAATCTGTTCCTAACATGGTTTTCCATATGAGCTACAAGCAGCTGTAGACAAGGGGAATATAGTCAATATAGTCAATGGAGAGGAAAGGGGAATTCAACTCACCCTGTAGTACTGGTCCTCCTGAATTTCTCTCTAGGCTTCAATGAATGCAGTGATCAGATCTTTACAGAGGTTTGGAGGGATCTGAAAACATTCTAAACTATACTTAGGTTTCTTATAAATATTCAGACTCTTTCCCTTGAAAAAGCTTATCTTTTCATCCCATAATGTCAGGCCTCATTTTTCACCTACTGTGAATAAACTGATCATAAATATATCAAATATAACAAAAGAAAGTGTTTGCTTTTTACAGGAAGTAACACTGCATTGCTTCTGGTTTTGGTTATGAATTTACTTCACAGTGGAACCAGCCAGTCACTGTCATTGCTGTATTAGAGGTCTTGAAGAACAGGGCAGTATTTAGATTGCTGACATCTAATTTTGATAAGGCTCTCTTGAACTAGGCTAGGAGAACCAGTAATTCCAAATTTTTTGCTGAAAAAGAAAAAGTTGAGAGCAGAAAATCCCCAGAGGTTGAACAAAAGAATAATCACAGATATAATTTTGAGAGACTCAAAGAGCAGGTCAGAAAGTTTTAAACGAGAGACAGGAAGCTTAATGTATATTTTCATAGCAAAATAATCTCTTGTAAATGTGGGACCAGCCAAAATCAAAGTAAAGTAATCTACAACAAAGGGAGGGAGTGAAAGACTTGATTCAATGGAAAGGAAAACATTTATAGGAAAGAGGAGTCARGGAATCATAAAAGGATGCTGTCTTTGGCCAAAATTCCTGGAGTGCTGAGAGGAAACTGTGATTAAGAAATGTCTGTAAGTGTGCTCATCGTTTTCTACAGATCTGTGCACTTCTCATGCTAAAAAAGAACAAAGATATCTAGAAAGATATTCTTTTTTCTGCGTGTTGTCTTAGGCCAGTTTGGAATTAAGCAGTAAAATGGAGTATCTAGAGATCTGTTTGTGCTAGTGTGCTAGTGTTTTGTTCTCTGCCTCCAAAGCCAGATGGAATGGCCCAGCTCACTTCATGCAATAAAATGCTCCTCAGACCCAAAGCAGAGTGGTCACTGCCCTGCTCTGTCCCCAGGCAGCCGGAGGTGGCTGTGGCCAGAGCCATGGTGCTGAGCCCAACCCTGCTTCCCTCAGGCCACCCACATGCCTAAATTACTGGGAGAGTCCTGGGAAGGTGCTGAAGTTACCAGAAAATGCTAAACCATGGGTGCAGATGGGTGAAGCAAAAGATTGTTTTGGTCCACATTTACAAAATGTGTAGAAACCCCATATTTGTGAATATTGTCAGACGTCATCATATTTTCATGAATTTAATGACWCTGTAGTCCTCAGTAGTTTACCTGCAGTGCAGATTATCCAGGGCATAGGGTGACCACCAAGTTCTGAAGTGTTTCTGCTCAAAGCACAACCCTACATAAGCAAAGGTGTACTGCCTTGAGAGCTGTACTGCTCTCTGGTCCTGAAAACCAGACAGGATGAAACCTACCTGAAATCCAAGTTACTTTTACACAAAGCTCTTTGCCCCCAGAATAAAGTGGGCAGTCAAACGCAGTGCAGTATCATTGCTGACCACACTAAAATAAGGTAAGGTTCTGCTAGTGGGGTGGCTGCAGGGGTAGCTGCCAGAAGTTTGCAGAGCCAGCAGAGTTTACCTGGCAGTGTTTACCTGGTTGGAGCTGAGCTAGTGCTAGTACATCCAGTCAGATTAATGCTGCCTGGAATTCTTTCTGCTGCTTTCTCAAAAAAACCCTAAAACCCAAGCAAACCTTTATTATTTTCTGTGATGGAGATTGATTCAGGGATTGATCATGCACGGCTTCATGTCAAATGAAGATCCAAAGTAGCATATGTACCATTGCAGGCAAAATCCAAATCCAAGAGGTAGTGAAACACCTCTTGATTCCAACAGGTAGATAAAATCATTGTGCTGCTAACTTCTTGGCACAACAGGCCAGGTCTTGCAGTAATCAGAGTTCAGTGGCCTTGAACAATTCTCTGTAATTCTTCAATGCTTAGCCAAAGAGTCAAGTACTTAATTTTTTTTTTCCACACTAGTATATATTATGGTGTTTTAGTTGATGTGTGCCCATCTTACCTGTCTACAAAGCCCTGGAACACTTAATTCCACAAAAGCAACAGGAAGCACAGGTGTCAGCCTTCTTTTTATCACTGTTTATCACTGTGCCAGATGTAGGTGAAGATTGCATGGGTAATCCTGCTGTTGCTCAATTGGATGGCATTTTTTTTCTGGCCTTCAGTGAGGAGAGTGTCATTTTTGGAGAGGGATGCAGGGAGTGTTCTGAAAACAGGCTATGTAGAGTTTCAAAGAACAGCAAGAGGGAGAAGGCAGTGGGGAAATCAGTAGAAGGAAATTAACTTTTGTAATATCACCCAATAGAACTTAGGAGTTCAAACCATCAAGTCTTCGCTACAGTGAAACAAACTATGGGTGTTTGAAATAATTCAGCTATCCCAGTTGTCTTTTATAATATGAACCCTGTGAGCAAATGAAGAATCAGAGGCAGGAATAGATTTAAGCACTTTCATAAGATTTCTAGCACTGCAGTGAAAATATGTAGTTCTTTTTTTTTTCCAATGCTTTTGATTAATTTTCTTCTTTTTTCATTAATTGTGCTAGAATAAACTGGATCTTGATACTTTTCAAGTAAGGAAAAATATATTATCATTTGCTGTCCCTTTATAAGTTCCATGTGCATATGGAATAATATGTTTATAAACCAAAGCAAATAGATCTTTTAAAAATAATCTGTCTTCCTGTAGTATTCCTGATAGTGTTTTGATTCAAACTCAATTTGTCCGGATCTCTCTCATTATTCACTGTTGAACTGTTTAATGCCAGAGTTGCAGGCCAATTGGCATGAAGAGTGCAGGGAAAGTATTATTTTCCTGCAATATAAAGTTGGATGTCTCACATTCATTATTCTCTTTCACACCCAAGATAAATCCTGAGCTCTGCCACAGTGGCCCACATTGATTAAAATGCAAAATGATACAAAAAAACCAGCAAATGAAAGGTTTCTAGCAACGCATATTAAGAAAATCAAGGTAATGTTTTTATACTTTCTAGCCTTTCGAAATCTTTGCAGTACCTCCTCTTTTGTAAAGATGGTTTTTAAGGAAACAGAATTTCAGTTCTATTGAGATAAATGGTGAAATTCTAAATAAATTTGCCAGGGGCAATGCTTCTTGCTTACTACCTTTTCTATCAAACTTTCTATCAAACTTTCTAAATTACCTTTTTGCTAAACAAGATGACTGCCTTCAGCAGCAACAGTTTTCTCAAGTCCCCCAGTGAAAGCAGTATTCCTTTACAGAGAGTGTATACATGCGTACTTGGAAGCTTCCCACCAAAGTCAGATAAAATCTGCTCTTGATTAAATAAATAAATAACGTCTGCTGAAATCTTAGAACAAGCATGACAAACTGCAAACTGAAACACTTGCACATACTTGATGATTTGCGTCAGGCACATCAAGCATTACTCTTATCAGTAGTTCTGAAAATAAGGGTCAAATTCAGCCAAGTGAGGATCACAACCAGAAGTGGGAACTATCAGCAGAAGCCTAGAAACTGCTGCTATGTATGTCAAGCCTGGCTTGTATTTTAAAGATGGTTTTACATGCTAACCAGTGTAGATTTCCTTCTCCAGACTCTATCTTCTTGCTTTAGAATTTTTTTCTCCAGTTCTTTAGTTCTAGGTTTTTTACTTACAGGCAAAGTTTGTCTTAATATATTTGGAATGCAGATTAGCCTCTTGTCTGATTCATCCAGTTCCCTCCTGCCCAGGTAACAGAAACGTAAAATTTTCACAAAAGCTTCCCCTTCAGCCCTCCATCCAACACTAATTATCAGATTTCTCCTCCTTATTACAATAAAAAAATACTTATAATAGTCTTGCATTTCTTGATATATGTCATTGTTTTTAAGAGTTTTGGCATGTATCTGAGAGGAGATGTCTCTATTTTTCTCTTTTGTTCCCAGTGCATTAAAACATAGAGACATATTTGTCTGGATCTATCAAGTTACAGTTACTGGTACAAGTCTTCTGTTGTCTATAGGACATCAACATATGCTATAATTATTGTTCAATCACTGCCCTCAAGAGTGAACATCTGCTCCTACCCTACCTTCACAGTTTTAATCTACTTGTAGCTCCTGTTTCCTTGAAGAGCAATCCAAATGAGACAGACCCTGTCTTTTACTTTTCTCCAGTTTTTTAATAGCTTCCAGGCTCTCACCAGAGCAAAATGAATACCTCGAGCTCCCACCAGTATTCATTTAAATGAAAAACTGAATTCCCCGTAGCCGTGCTTGTGCCTGTAAGCAGATGGAGTGAGGTGGGAATCCAGCTTTCTCACAGGCACAAACACAGTAACAGCAAATTGAATTTGCTGTTTAAGTGGGGGGGGGTGTCACAGTTCTCAGAGAGCAGCCACAGCCTCTCTTCAAACTGCGTTGAGTGGGGAGCCACAGGATTTGCATCAATACTAAGTGTCCTCCCACCAGTGCACACACATCCTACTCTTTTGCAGCCTTTCCCAGCTGTGATGGAGGGCAGCCGTTCACCCGTTCCACCTCGACTCACCTCTGTGGTTTGCACACTTTGAAAAATTTTTTGTCTCTACCTTTTGGGCAGGATAAATTTTACCCATTGAAAGCAACAAAGGCAGGAGCAAAAATAAAGTATTTCCACAGCATATCTCAATTCAGTGGTTAAGAGTATTCACAGGCACATTAAATGATGCTTTTGCATTTGTTTATGGTTGGACTCAATGATCATAAAGATCTTTTCCAACCTAAATGTTTATGTGATTCTACTGTCAATAAACGTCTGTGGTAACAATGCATAAACCAAACATGCACACTCATCTTGGCAGAGCTAAGGAGTCTTTGCCCTTCCAGCACTTATCCCCGCCCTATGATCACAGGAAATGCTGCACTCATGATGCCCAAAACCCAAAGTCGTCAATAGAATGAGTTGCAACTTCAAGAAATGCAAAACTGACTGGAGTCAGAGCCAAAATGCTAAATGTGAAAACTGTATTGCCATCAAACTGTTAAATTTGACAAAAGTATTCTATTCATGTGAAGAAACCATAACTTGGATGAAAACACTCTGGCATACTGTGGTGTATGGAATCCACATCCCAATCCCCCTTTCTGCTTTCTTCTCCGACTGTCCGGGGTTTAAACTTAGACCAACCAGTGGTGTCAAATGGCATTTTCTCTTGTGTTATTGTTCACCAGCCTCTTTACCACTTCAAAAGATGGTTTTGGAAGTAGTCTTCATAAAAACTAAGTCTCCTATGCAAATTTCTGCATTTTACCTTAAAGTTGTTCGCTCATAATGAACCTCATACACCAGCAATGAAATGAAGCACTATTCAATACCAACTTCAATATCATATAGTAATCTTTTTAATTCCTTGAGAGTGAAAGCTRCCTATGCTTGGAAGGACTTTTCAATGTTACACTGCATTTTATCATCCTCTTTGGAAATACTGTTTATCTCTTGCTTTACAGTAAACTCCTCATCACATATTCAACAACAGAAGAAATAATTCCTTTTAATGTTTTGCAATAAAAAATAYAATGTTTTTGTTGCTGATGATACAGACTGAATCAAAGGTACTTGCAATTTTAAATCATCAGGAATAACTATGGTATTGATTTAATTTCTGCTGTGTTTAGACCTCAATTATATACAGACACACTTTCAGGAATGTCCTCACCGACTTAACTTAAAATGACCTGAAAAGCTTGTTTTGAACAAAATTAAAAGGCTGATTTTAAGCTGTTTTTAGGAAAAAAGTATATGGGACTACACCTCTTCAAGTCAATTTCTTAGCTTCTCCCCTGCTTCAGACCTTTTAGCCAATTTCAACAAACTGTGATAGGAAAGGAAAAAGTTCAAGGGTATTAAATTCCTATTTAGTTCCTAAAAGTAGATACCATACAGAGGAAGGAGAGACAGACAAATTAGAATGACCACTGAAGAAAAAGCGAKGAGGTCCCAGACAAGAGCAGCCACATGGAGAAGAGTCAGGCAGCAAAATGCCTGAAGTTCTACTGCTTGCAGAACAATTTGTTTTTCAGAAGAACCCCAGAGTGCATTTTAGAGGATTTTGACACAATAGATTTTATCATGCTCTTGATACACCTAGCAGTGAATGGAGGCACTGAGAAATTAGGAGGATGGTTGAATGGTGCAAGACTGGTGCTGGGGTCAATCTCAGAACGGTGTCTGCCTCAACCTTCCTCTGCTCTCCTTCAGAGAAAAGGATGACACTCGAAGGCTGTACCTGCCTTGCACGAGTCATGTCCACCCTTCCCATGTGGCTCCATCAAATGTACATCAAAACTTGTCTGAAATGGGGGTCCTCATGCCATTCCTTCGTTACCTGCAAATGGTTGTCAACTGGACAAATACTTGCCAAAACAAGTTTCAATATTCAGCCCTGGTCACACTGAGTTAACACAGCTGTGATGCACACACAGTCCAGGACGCTACTTTAGGTCACATCCAAGCAGGCAGAGGTGTGGTGTGGTACAAACTGGCACAACATGACACCATCATCAATTCCTAGCAAAAGCCTGAACAGTTTTGAAGCAGCATGTAGAAATTAACATACTTCTGAAAGGAAATATTTGCATATCATAAAGAACACTCATGGAACACAAATARTAAGAATACAGGTTGGTGACTGGCAAATTTACAAGTTTTTAAATTACAGAGCAAATTCACTGCTTAAATAAAAAAAGATTGTATTTCAGGTAGCTCCTGTGTGACCTCYGTATTTGCCCTCTCATTACACCCTTGCTGCATTGGTTTTCAAACTAATGCTGAATTTGCTTTTCCTTAAAAAAACCCCAAACCTAAAGCAAAGAATAATTTGCAGCATATATAGCTGGCTAGACTAGTCTTAGCTAACACAAAAGAGGTATAAAGGATTAAAAAAAAAAGGTATAAAGGATGTTTTGGTAAAAGGAAAGTTGATGGATTCCCCTTCCWCCCCCATGATTAGGGAACAAGAAAGTTCAGAGCAGGGCAAAAGTATCTCAGTAATTCCTTGAAGAATTTTCRTATTTCTTAATCCTCAGATCTCTCTTGCTCTCAGAGAAAAATATATGSTTATCATCCTAAACCAAATAAGTCACAAATACTCACATATGACAAAATTCTGCTCTCATTAATACTAAAATAGGAAAATGTTGCTGGAAACTCTTATGTTTATGGCTTTACATCAGTTTCATATTAGTTTAACCTGAACATTAATTGTCCAGTGGAGAAGAAATTATGTAAATGATTCAGGAAATTTTTTGGAAAGATAGTGACTGCATGCACTTTTAATAAATTAAAAGTTTTAATTTCAAACCAGAGGGGAAAATATATTTTAAAAAAAACTCCAAATATCTGCATCCTCTGAAAATACTCTGATTTTATCCAGATTAAAACAYGGTATTTTGATGGGCTTGGTGTATTTGTACTTGGTTGGTTATTTTATTCATTGCCTAAAAAGAAATTACTTTCAAATATCAGAACAAGGTGTTTATCAGACTTAAAAAAAAAAGGAGGACAGCGCTGAAGCCTTTTCAACAATCTGGAGATCATTTTTTGCATAAACAAATTGGATTGCTCTTTGAAGCCACATAAATTATAAACTGCTGAAGATTTGTATGTTGAAGTTACTCTTGCAATCAGGGAGCTCTCATACTGAGTCCTGTGTTAAATGGGTCCTTTATAGTCTGGATACCTGTTATGACTACCTTTAAAAAATATATTGCAAAAGCAAAAACATATATATCTCAAAAGATTATGTGTTGGAGGTGAAGAGCAAAGATTTGCTGAATTCTCCCACCTAAGGCCATTTGAACTTCACTTACACTGTCCATTGTCCATGAATACTCTAACTGCTTTGCAGCCTTGATGTTTGCTCTCAAAAAATCACTCRGCTTTCAAGTTATTTCCATTAAACTTATGTGGTCTTGGGGAAAATTTCCTGCTGGTGCAAGCACCATGGTACACTGCTCTTTTGCGGCTCAAGGGTTATAACTCTATTCTTCCAGAAAGTACAAAGGATGGAACTAAAGAGAAGTATGACAAATACTTAAAATGAGAGACAAATACAGTAGTCGATGGCCAAACATTAAGATGGGAATAATTCTAGTGCTGAGAATCTGAGTTATACAGACACACATAAACATACAAACACACGCAAACACACACACACCCCTTTCATTGCAGATACAAAACCTTTGCAGGAGGCCTTTCTGGATCCTCTGCAAGGCAGGGGTTCAAGCATTTTGATGGTAGGACTATGGTGGAGTATATGTGTATGAAAATTTTCCCTTGGCAAGCCATTAAAAAAGTTTAATTTTTTCCTGGACTTTCTACATGTATAGCATCATTCACTTTAATTGCTCCAGAAACCACTCAAATTGGCTATACTGTACAAGCAATAYGTGAACAAGTGCTCCCCTCACCTTAAAACCTATCATAAAGTGTTTGTCCTGAATGTTCTCACTACTCAGAGACCACAATGCATGCCAATAAGATGCAAAAGTAGCAAACACAAGCTGCAAAAATTCTCAGGCTCATGAAAAGTGCTAAAACGTTCTCACAGATCACTGAATTATCCTGCACTTCAATTGAAATCTAAAACCTGCTTCCCCCTTTCCCTGCCCTTTTCTCTATGTACCATGATAGGCCCTGCTTTTTTATCTTCAGAGCTTTTCCCTTTTCTATGCTCTTCCACCACTGCAGAGGAGTAACTTCCCTTCCCTCACACAATCCCTTTTACAATTCCAAGGCTTGGTTTACACTGAATAAGGATGAGGAGCATGATTAACCCTGTGCTTGCTATAAGGCTTTAGCTAACTTGTGCCTATTACCTGACTGAGCAAGAGTATCCTCTTAGCTCCAGCAGAAAACTGGAGTGAAAGCTTGGAACATGTCTACATGTTTGCCTTTATTTTTTCAGTGTGTTCATCAAATAGAGGTATGATTTGAGAGCTTCTCTTGCAAACCAAGGAACTTTAGAGTTGTAAAAGTCATGACAGATTGAARGAGACCTGAAAATAATGACAGCTGATTGCCTTTATGCCTTACAGAACCTTTAGTGGAGGAAAATTATCACATGTGTTGAGAGCACAAATCCATCTGTGAAATAGAGCAGTTTTGAGGGAAAAGTGCAGCTAGGGCATTTTGTGAGTTTTTCTGGCCCAGTTAATAAGTTAGTTAGGSACACTGGGGTCCCAGGTTTTCAAAGACGGGAGGGAAGATTTGTTTGCTCTGGACCAGAGTGGTCTGTCTTCCCTTATTCCTTAAAAAAATTGGTGTACATCCTCTGTGGTTTGTTCTGGAAGTCAGCCTGTTTGACTTCTCTGTCTGATAACCGAGTGTTTGATAATCAGCTCTAAGCCAAAGGATGAGCCTCTCAACCACTGGAGCTGGGTTCAGGAGCTGGTGAGCTCTAACCCTTATGAGACAACAGCATGTAGGTAACACATTGATTTATGTGTGACTCGGAACACCTTTTAATACAAGTGGTCAGTGGCTTAGAAAAATGCCACACCTCTGTCTGAAAACAGAGGACTATGATTCCATGTTTAAATGAGCTAAGTGTTCATTTCAAAATGTGCTATAAACCTTTGAAAACAGAAATATTGGCCCTCAGTAAGAGTTATAGTGAGGAGCTTTATGTTGCAGTTATGTCGATGGTTTTTGTTCACTGCCGGACACACCCTTAAAATGTACAATTAACCAGAAATGCCAAGAATGCTCCTCACTTTAGGAGAGGATTTTTGTGTTGTGTAGAGGGATCCACCCTGGAACCAGCTGGGAAAATAAGCATCCAAACTGTGATCTCGAAGAGAAACCACAGAACTGAAAAAAGGCAACAAAACATGCAGAGAAAGAATAAGTCAATTAAGAATCCATATTTATTTCRAAGTTCTTTAAGTTTTCACCTACCATTTCCTTATTTTCTAATCTCTCATTATGCAGATGTGCAAGACAAGGAGAATTGCAAAGCTGTGTGAAAACTGATGAAGAAAAATCTTACCCATACTAATAAACTGCTGTGTGTTGCACCACACTGAATGACAGAATGGCAAATAAGAAACTCTCCTTGCATCCACAAGTTATTAAGAATAGTCTTCCATCAAATAATACAAATAGTTTGATGCTATCATGTTTGTAAATTAGAAAATAAGTATTTTAAAGGAGCTCCTAGCACAGGAAGGACATCAACCTGTTGGAGTGAGTCCACCATGGTAGTTAGAGAGAAGGAGCATCTCTCCTATGAGGAAAAGCTGAGAGATTTTGGGATTGTTCAGCCTGAAAAAGAGAAGGCTTTGAGGTGATCTAATTGCAGCCTTCCAGTATCTGACGGGAGCCTGCAAGAAAGACAGAGAGAAAATACTTACAAGGGCACGTAGTCACAGGACAAGGGGGAATGGCTTCAAACAGCAGCCATTAAGCCTACTTCAAACGGTGGGTTTAGATTAGATATTAGAAAGAAATTCTTTACAGTCAGAGTGGTGAGGCACTGGAACAGGTTGCTCAGAGAAGTGTGGACAGCCCATCCCTGGCAATGTTAAAAGCCAGATTGGATGGGTCTCTGAGCAACCTGGTCTAGTAAAAGGTGTCCCTGCCCACTGCAGGTGGGTTGGAACTGGATGATCTTTAAGGTCYCTTCCAACCTATGATTCCATGATTCTATCATTCTAGTAATAATAGAATCATAGATGCCTTTTWTTATGGCATAACCCTGTGACAATACTATCACAGTTTTAGTAACAGGAAACAAATAATATTGTAATATAAGCTACATGAAGAGATTTTAACTGCTAGCCATCACAGGCTCATAAGACCCACAGAAGAATGTGATGACARACAACAAGCCAGTTCTATTAACTACGAATGCAATAAAGCTCTTGATACTGTCCCTCACTGTATCCTTCAGGATAAAATATCCTACACACAGCTGGATAAACACATCATGTGATGGGTGAGCAACTGGCTCACGGGTTGGTCATAAAGGGTTATAGTGAATGGGGTGATATCAGACTGATGACCTGTCACTAATGGGGTTCTGCAGGGCTCCATCCTCAGCCCTGTGCTCTTCAATAGCTTCATAAATGACTTGGATGCAGGACCGGAAGGGTACCAAAACTGAAAGCCATGCTTCCTCTGTTTTATCATAAAGTGCTTTACAGTTTGCTCTTTCTGTCACCAAACGTAACGCATGATGAACAGATGTGATTTTAAAGAAATCTGACAAATGTTTATTCTCTTTATGTTGCAGAAATTATTTTTTTCCTGTTTTCTCCTGTAATGGAGACAGCCCGAGCTCTTCACTTGAGATCTTTGAACTGTTGGCTTGAGGAATTTCTGTACCAAATTTGATTTTCTTGTTTAGGTATTCCACTGGTTGGGGTGGAGGAGAAGATCGCTGCATCTTCTTTCTTTGTCTGGAAGCTACTTTTCCATAAAATCCAAACATAATCCATTTTGTCTGTTCGCTAGATTTGAACTACAGTTGAAAGGAAAACATGGTGTGCCCTTCTTGCCCCATGTATCTACTTTTCAGGCTTCCAGGATCAGTTCAGTGTCTAGAGTGTGGAAGAATAATAACTTTTACTCTTCCCACCATTCTCCTGTAATACTTAACACTGACCAACTGACCAGTGACACAAAGAAAGCTTCAGAACATTTGTCTACAACACTGTGTCCTTGCCAAGAAATCTCTCTGAGTTAAATGACCCAGTCAAAACACTTTTGGCAGCTTGCATGTAACTGCAGCAATCAAGGAACTTTGTAAGTTTCTGTAATGCCCGTCCTGGAGGTGATAACGCTCTATCAAATACAACCTTTTTGTTTTTTTCTGATACRCAGCATCTCACTGTTGATCTTTTAACAGCAACACTTTTCTTGCCTGACAGAGCAGCTGCGCTGTCTGGTTGACAATCTCAGCATATAAAATACTCTATCTTGAGTTTATTTGGAAAAAAAAGAATAGTCTTTGCTGAATCAAAGTGTTTAAGTTTGATCCTTGTAAATCTAGATGAACTTCAATTTTATTTTACTCCCAGTTCCAAAAATACATGGGTAAATCTGCAGCAACCTTGGGTCAAYGATCTATTCTGGTTATTTAAAACTATACAAATGAGACATCAAGAACAATGACATTGTGCAAAACTATCAATAGAATAGTTTAATTAGAACCTGTACCTTTTTGTTTCTAATTTTCTTCAATTTTTATTTCATAAAATTTTATAGGCTGGCTTCTCGGATGGCATAAATCTGCATTGATTTCTGTCTGGCACTGGTTACAACAGATCCTGCTGTGCRTTCACAGTACTCTCATTCTCTCCTATGGAACTATCATGTCAAGCATGTGGAGTATCCATTTTCTTGAAACAGAATATGATTTACAGCTAAAATGTAGAGATAACAGATTTGAGGATAACATATACTATGCAACAGAATGTGTGTATTTATGGGGCTGAATCCTGTCATTTCTTTGATCTAAACAGTGCTTAACTGCTGCTTTAGACGCTGAGCTGTGGTTTATGTTATGCAGAGGAGAGTGGGATAGAAATCCCTGAATTAACTCCAGTACAGTGCTCAGCACAGATGTGTGGTGGATAATGAAGGTAACAATTCTGCAGAGAGCTGCACACCATGCTCCATACCAGGGTATGCTATCACCCTGAGATGTTCTATTTATGAATCCCCAAACTTTCCACAAGTGGCCAAACCTGTCACAAGATTATTTTATCATGTACATCAGGTCCAAAGAGTCTTGTTTTCTCTAATTTGACTTTTTCCTCCTAAAGTCCTCTAAGATTATCAAGTCCAACCATTAACCCAGCACTGCCAAGTCCACCACTAAACCATGCCCCTAAGTGCCACATCTACACGACTTCTAAATACCCCCAAGGGTGCTGACTCAATCACTTCCCTGAGCAGCCTGTTCCAGTGCTTGACAACCTTTACAGTGAAGGAATTTTTCCTAATATCCAATCTAAGCCTCCCCTGGCACAACTTGAGGCCATTTCTTCTTGTCTTATGGTTTGTTACTTGGGAGGACACTGACCCCCACCTCTCTACAGCCTCCTTTCAGGTAGCTATAGAGCGATAAAGTCTCTCCTGAGCCTCCTTCTCTCCAGGCTTAGCAACGCTAGCTCCCTCAGCCAATCCTCACCAGATTTGTGCTCCAGACCCTTCATCACCTTCATTGCCCTTCTTTGAATGTGCTCCAGCACCTCAATAATGAAAGTTGCTATATACTTTCAACATTGTAAGTGCAACAAAACCCACCTCAAAGAGTATGATATTCAGAATTTGGATTTTTTTGCCTGGCCTAGATCTGAAAATGCCATCACTGTGTTCAGTGAAGACAAAGACTGAAGAGACCATCCACAGCCTCACAGAGCTCTGGCTCCTTGTAAATGAGGCATTACCCTATGTAATAGGTTTCTTTGGGGACCATATGACATTCATAATTCAGAGCAGCCTTGAGGCTTTTCTAACTTGCACCAGGCCCTGATCAGTCATAGCTGGGATAATCTGGAAACAGCAGAAGTTGTTTTATTAACAGATCCACAGCAAAGGAGCCAACTAAAAGATGTTGCAGCCCTTTGGTTTCCATAGCGCAGACACCAAAGCTCTTGGGCTGGTGCCCAGCACTATATATGGGAAAAATGGGTAAACTGTTCTTCACAGACAAAATGTCTTTTAGTGTAACTCATCTGTTACTGTGCTTCTAAATTATTCAATTTTTTAAATTAATGAAAATATGCAAATTAAGAAACTGCTGTTGAAAAGGTATAAATATATTTCATTGCCTAAAGTAATTAGAATAAGTAATTACTTAAACATTATGGTTTAAAATGGAATAATAGCTTTGATAGCAAGATGAATAAGGAGAAAATGCTTAATATGCATGATATAAACTACTTCTCCTAGAGACAGTCCTTTTTACACTGTTTACATAAGATGCATATACACTTCACAAAACCTTAACATCGATACCAGTAATTTTTAAGGACGTATTTTGCTTTGTTCATTTACCTTTGACTTGGTTTTGTAAGAAATACCACTCACTAGACTTAATTCAAGCAAGTAATTATACGGACACCTGACATGTATCTTTACAACAGTATATGTACTTCTTCCATGGCTGCATTTACCATTTGTTTCCAAGCTTTGCTGCACCATAGCCACTCAGTACAGGTGGTTCTCTGCTACTCAAAACAATTTATTTTTCTCATTCCTTCCAGAAAGCAACAAAAACCTCCAGACTTGTTAGGACATTTTCCTGCAGACAACAATGTACATCACACTGTGTATGTGTGTCCTCAACAGGCACAGATGAAGGGCTTAATCTTATCCTCAGCAAGGTGTGGTGGCTGCTCGGGTACTCTGATTAATGTCTCTTCTTTCTTCTTTCCTGCTTCATCTACTTCCTAAGAAACTAATGCCACTATATAAACACAGACTGCCACCCTTTCATCCTTTCTACTGGTTTAAATGCTTTTATCATCTCTGGCACTGCCTATCACTGATAACACCATCTGTAAGGGCTATGTTTTTCAAGCTCATAGACTTTGTCTGAGTGCTCCCACAGTGGTGAGGATAGAAATTCCCTGCTGTCAGGTCTGTCTGGTGAGCAGATGAGAGACTCCTCATGAAAATCAAGGGAAGCAGAAATACAATGTAGAAGAGCACTGTGCGGGCCATATGGATCATTTAGGGACATGCTTTAGTGACTTAGGGACGTGATTTAGTGGTGGACTTRGCAGTGCTAGACTAACAGTTGGACTCGAATTTGGAGATATTTTTCAACCTCAATGATTCTATGATTTCTAGATCAAATATGGAAAAAAAAAATAGTAATAACAAGATCAAGAAAGATTCTGTCATTAGTTACACCATTCAGTAATAGCTCCTTTACTGACAGTTCTGTATCTTTCTTAAGCCTCATGTAAGTGTTCTGTCAAATTAATTCTTACAACTTTTTTATTGGGAGAGTACAATCCCTAGGAGTAAAACACATTATATGAAAGTCAAAAAGGGGTATCACTTCTGCTGCTTGACTAGTCACCTATTTTTGTTTTAGAATATGGCCCATGAATGTATTGTCAAATATCAGAAGAGGTCTGGGTCATAAAAGAGTTAAAGAGCAACAGAAAACAGGAAGGTTTTTTCTGGGATTTTTCAGCTGTTACTGTGCCTTTGTTAGCCTGCAAGAGGAAGGGTAGAATGATGGAAGCATAAAGGTTTTCCTTGATTCTCAGCAGATGGCTTGTGAAATATAATCCTATAGGGAGTACAAGGGCCCCTAAAGACCCTGGATAAAGAAAAATGCATGACTGATATGTTGAGCTTACTTTGTAGGAAGAAATTTTTGTGAAAATAGACTTTAATTATGTGGTTAGAATTTTACATTTAAATACCCAGACTTACATCCTTTCACGGCATGGATCACCAGTCCATAGGTTCTGGACATCATCAGGACTATTGCCAGTGGTCAGGGAGGAAGGACTAACAGGCTATGTAACCAAACTGCCCTGAAGTACTGCACTAGTAAGGTGCTCAGAGCCTGAGAATTGAGGCACCTAATCAGCTCAGTCTGAATAAATGAAATGATCCATTCAAGTCTGAGTATCAGAGACATTGCAGCAGAATTATCATGCTCCATCACTAGCTTTGAGCAGACAGTCAGATCTCAGCAATTCATTGCAAACTATATAGGTTTGTCTGCTGGCTCTCTATTAGAAAGACCCATCATCACTTCTCACATAATTATTCTCTTGAGATTATTTCCGCAGTGCTTGGTGCGAGACWTTCATAAGTTTGCACCTGTTGATTTGTGGCAACAGTTTGATTTTCTCAAGTAATTCAATGAAGTTCTGCCAGCACTAGGATGTCAGAACAAGTGAAAAACCTGAATAGACACATTTGTCAATCACATTAGGTGTCCAAGATGAAATGAGTGAATAAATGAAAGCCATTTATCTAGTGAGCAGCTGCCCTCATTACTAAAGATCCTGTTAAGATTAAAGCTGTGCTGCCAGCTTCTTTTTTTTTCAGTTAAGGAAAATAAAAGTGAATTTAATACTAACAACAATTACTTTAAAATTAAATAGCTGAAAATACTTTCTAAGAACCAGATTCTTAAAAATAACCTTTTGCTTCACCTGAACCACGTTTACCTTGAATGTGAGAAACTGGTATTTAAGTTTTAAAAATAAATCAAAATGAAATGGAAAGAAAATTGAATGAAATCAATTAATAACAGCAATAAAGATGTTTCTCATTGAAAAATCAAAATGCCATTATTTTATTACAATTTTTTAAGAATTAGTTTCTGTTTACACTAAAGCAATTGAAGAAGATCATCAAATCTTTCTGAAACAGCTTGATACTGCCAAAACTAGAAGACTCACTGAAAAAAATGTCAGTTCAGAGTCTCACTCAGTTTATATCAGCCCTCAAAGCATCTGAGCAAAAAACATGATTTCTGTGAATGTGCTTAGTTACAAATGGAAGTAACTGCTGAGCATAAATATTAAAGGTAAAATATTAATATTCTCTAGCAGTGTAAATATTTCTCATTTCCACAAGGAGCCAAGTGAGAGTGAAATTTAAGAGGGTAGAACCAGACAGGCCAACCTAACCAGGTGAAATTTTCAAGGATAACTATAAGCCAACAACAGCCATACTCCTGTAGCCTTTGAGGAAACAGACCTAAATGATGGATGATACTGCCTTTCGATGCTGGCTTGCCATGAACCAGACAGAAAGCTGACCTTGCTCTGTAGAAAGGAGAGAAGAAAGAAATAAATATATTTGTCATCAGTTAAATGTAATAATGAGCAGAGAAAATTCTTGTGAAATTTTTTATGTTAAAATTAATAAGGGCCAGATTTTTAGCAGGAATAAATAAATTACAGAAGCTATTTTAAGATATAAACATTTGTTATAATAGAAGCCTGGAACTGTATTTTGTGTTGCAACAACTAGTAACTGCACAATGATAAAAGATGATATACATACACTTGCTTAGTAACCTAAAATACTTTAATCCAATTGCATCCACACTCTCCTTTGAATGTACTTTTCCTGCACCTTTTTCACACATAGACATATTCACTCACTAATTTACATTTCAAAGGTGGCCTAAATGTTAACATGGCACCAGAAAAGACAATTTTTTGCTTACAAAAAGTGTCAAGACTGTTCATGATTAAGGACTGGATTCCTTTACAAAATGCAGCCAAAATCTTTTCTGTCTGCAAAGCCTGGGTCATGCTGTGGTGTGAGGCCAGCGCTTTTGCCATGCAGTGACAGCCTGGGAACTTTTAAGTCCCCTYATTTGCCTGATAAATGAGTGCCTGCAGTAGTCACCTTGTTTCTGTTTTAATTTTTCACTGTGAGAAATCTTCGTCATCTTTTAGGGCCACCTTTAAACTTGAACTTCCCCATGCTGCTCTGAGAGGATGAGAAGCCCATTTAAATGAAGTGCAATTGCTAATGAAGCTGCTCAGAAGTGCCTTGCTGTGGTACCAACTCAGCCTGCTTTCTGCCTGTGTATGTGTGGTTCTCTTTCATCTTAACATTTATATTGAAATTTTGTTAAAGCAGAGGCCTTTTCTTTCATGTTCTCTTTCTTTACTTTTTCATTGATTGAATTTTTTTTTTTTTCAGTGCAGTAGCTGTTGTACCACAGTAGCCATGAAAACCTCTGTGGCATTAATGGTTTTGACTAAGAAGCAGAGAAAACATTGTAATTTTCCTCAACCTTCCTTTGAATTTTGAGTTTGCTGAAACCTGAAGCTCAGAGCTTCAAGCTGAAAAAGAAGCTCATAGTGTGTGTGGTATAAAAACTACTGAAACTCTCTGAGGTACAGCACAATTTTCCAACATTTTAGGCGTGATTTACCTTTTAATATATGTAATTTAGAAAAATGGTTCTGTGGGAAGACCCAATATTAAAATATTAAATAGATTTTGGAACCAGTAAAGTGCTAATTGAAGATTGTTTCATCTAGCTATGTCTATATCTGGATGACTTCTGGAAATTATGTAGATATAGAAATATTAATAATTTCTCTGTTTCTAAATGAAGACAATATTTACCATAAACAAAGCAGATTAGAAAGGTATAGATGATATCTAGTTAATTTTTACCTTGCTTTTCTAAGTTTTTATAGAATATTAAAATTAGAACCTGAGTATAACTTAGGTTTGAAGGGATCTATGTAAGCCCAAGCTCCTGTTCAGAACAGGCCAACTTCAAAGTTATATGAAGAGTGTTGCCCCATCAAGTTTAAACAATCTTAAAGGACAAAGCCTGTACTGCCTCTGTGATTATCCTGACCCTTTTTGGATGTATACAGTTGGAATTTCTTTCATTTCAACATGTGACCAAAGACTACATCCTTGTTTGTTGTGCTCCTCAGGTGAAAGTCCATATCCAGCTATTTTGCTAATTGCTGTGGCTAAAATTACTTCTTCATCACTGAGGAAACGGGAACTCATCAGCAGTCCTAGCAATAGCTGTAAAAGGCACCAAACAGGGCTGTATCTCATCATCAAAGTCAACAGTTTTTGCTAGCTGCAGACTTTGGGGCTGTCACTCTTTTCATAATCCCTGACTCTCTGTCTAGATCTGGAAAGACTCTGAAAAACTTTCTGCTGGATTAGCTCTCTAAAAAACATCTGAATAGATCCGTAGCCAATTTAAATAAAAAAGGTACAGAACATAAGTTTAAATTTTCTAGGGAAAAAACTCCAGCAAAACAACAAAATCCATATCCATCAGAAATACTGTAGACAGACTATTTTGCCTTCCATTTTCAAAAATGCAAATTTGCAGTGTTAAACTGCGATATTACTTTTTAACAGAAGATGGCAAAGAATGTACTATCTCCATTAGGCCCTGGCTGCTTTTGGCTGCAGAAGCAAAATCATTTCAAGTCAACCAACATTCAGAGCAAGCTACAAACACAAGCCATTCTAGCCCAAGATTACCAAGGAAGCTGCTTTTTCAGACAAATGTTTTGGCTGCCTGCCTCCTCCAGTGTTTTGAACTGCTTTTCCATTTTGCTCTTGTTCACATTTATAGCTCAGTGTTTTAAAATAAAAGCTGGCATAATTGTCCTCTTTCTGTTGCCCTGGTGCATTTATGTCTCCTTCTCAAGAGATCTTTCTTACTCTTTGCACATTCAGAACCCAAGAAACCRCTGAAATTTTGTTTCATACAGCCAGCTGCAAACATGCTGGATATTGATCATGTGTTCAAGTGCTTTCCTGAGTTGAACGCAAGGATCTTCCCTATAAATTGCCTTGTTTTCCTGAATGTGACACCTGGCACCCTGCTCACCTGAGCATTGAGAGACAAAGGGTATTGCCTGACCTTCATTCCTTGACGCTTCAGCGTGCCATGGCTCAGCCTGCCAGACAGAGTGAATGCTGATACCAACAACATCAAAGTTGCTTCTTGCCTGAAGTAAAGGGCGAGCAGGGAAGGATTTATGTCTTGCACAGGGTGCAGCGTGCACATCTCAGCATAATGCAGAAATACCTCAGCTAGCTCTCAACAAGTGCACTAAGGGCCATTTGCCTCAGCAGGAGCTCCAAGCAGATTCATTTGTCTCCTGTTTAAGGGTTAAAGTGCAATGAAAGCCAAGCTGCATTTGAAAGCCTGACTTAGATTTCACAGAGCACCTTAAGAGTATTTAGAATACAAAAATAAAAGTTTTCCTTTAGTTAGGTGTTCCTTTAGTAAGGTTAGAGGCCAGTGGGTTTTAATTTCTCTTTATCCATTGTTTTTAGCCATCTTTTGAGGGCAGCTCATCTTTCAGCTACATGACATGAATTTACTCCTTTGTCCAAAGACATTCTGTAAACCAAGGAATTGTTTTATTTTGAATATCAGGATTCAAATCCAACATTTTTTTGTTCTGAATTGAAAGTCCTAGTACTGAGCTGCAACTTGAACAAGTGCCATGAATGGTTACCACAGCCCTCAATCTCTGGCTGTGCTGTGAGGTCAGTGTTCTGTAGAAATATGGCCATGACTATACTAATAAGCAACAGACCCTGTGAAAGGACAGAAGCATCCACCCTGTTAGCTTAGCTCCTGCCAGATTTTTGGATGTAAACCAATTAAAACCACCACAAACAGTCCTGGACCATGATCTGGGGGGTGGTGCACTCTAAGGATTGCTCKCAATAGGCAGTTTGGGTGTAGTTCCCTTGTTTTGAGAATTAAGAGGGTTTAGCTGTATAAATGTGGGTTGTGCCGTATCATTTGTCCTCAGGGACAGAGAATAGTCTCTGGCCCATTTTATTTACTAGTATAGACAAAGCTTTTAGAAAACACCAAACTTGGCAATAGTTTTTTTATTTGCATTGTGGTTCCAATAAATCTCTTCTTCTCTCAACGGCATTGTTATTTTTTACTGCAAAGCCATTAAGCTGAACAGTACTTTAATAATGATTATCAAAACCAGGATCACAAAGGGAATAAAAAGAAGCCAAACATGGGATTTTTTTATAAATTGCTTCTATGACATGCTTAAGATAATAAAAGTTAGTAATCCCAAGAGAAGGCATGTATGGATATCTTGTTAAATACCTTTAAATGTAACATTTAATTAAAATATAATGTAAATGTARCGGCTTTGCAACATAAATTGTCACATGGGTATAATATATGAAAAATAATTACAAAACTTCCCATCTTGTACCTAAATATCTGACTTAATGTTGCACAAAGGGGTTAACTGGACAGAATTATTTCATCTGAAGTAAAACAATACAAAATGAAACAACAATAAGGAAAAATAATGCAAACATAAATCATAAAACAAGAAGATAGATACATGTAACGTGAGGTTTGTGTACACCCAGCATGACGGAGGAGGCCTCAAGCATGACCCCACTACATTTTGGCTCCAGAAAAGGCTGATGGCATGAGTAGCAAATTGTTTCTTCTCCTGTTCAACCTAGTAGAAAATTACTTCTTCTTCTACTGTCTTTGTTGAACACTGCAGGGTGRAGGAACTACACTTTTCTGGGTGCAAACTACACCCATGCCAGCAAAGAAAGAGGAGGTAGGCAAATCCTGAGAAAAAAAGTGGCTTGGGAAATGCTCCTTTCCTTCACCCTTCAAAGAAAGGGAATGTTGTCCATATTGCCTCCCGCGAGTAGTGTCCTTGTGTCATGTCTGGCCATGACCTAGGAAAATGCCAGCTGGAATGAGTCAAAACCCTGCCCATGAGCACATTGACAATCAAGCAGTATATAAAATCACAGATATCAGTCAGGCTCAAACCCATCCTTTCTCTAGCAAGACAAATATAGATATTTTCTAAAAGGCAAGATGAAGACTTGACCCTCAATTTGGAAGCAGCTGTATTTTTTTGGTATCTTCCCCATCTGCACAGTCTGAGCTCAAATGTGGCTGTTGAACTCTCTGGCCTGATCAACACACTTACTTGCAGGGAGACGGTCTGTAGGCAAAGATATCATGTGCAAGGATGTCACTCACGCAGCCAGAAGGAAGTCAGTACTGATGAGGTGGGGTGCCAACATAGAGACTGAAATGATAAATTGTAAGAAATGGGAAGGAGGCAGTGGGTGGAGGATATATGATACGACAATGATCATAACACTGTTAATTATGTCAGATGAGGACATTGTTTGTTAGTGCAGTTTGTAGTAATATACACCATCTAGTCCTAGCATGATTTATACAATTAGCGCTGTCATTCTGCCCTTCAAGCAATTTACATTAGGTTTCCAAAACTCTTGGAATTATCAGTTTTAAAACTGATTGTAAGTATTGTGGAAAGGATTACTGAATGCATTAAAAATTACTTTTGAAAAGGGCTAAAAGAAGTTCTCTGAATCACTGTTAAAAAGACAAAACTCAATACCAATTTTCTGGGACAAACCTGTTTTGTTTTTTTTTTTTAATATCTTAACACTTGATTTTGTCTAGGAAATAGGATACTGGTGTAAAGATTTTTTTATGTACTAATAACTTCTGCAACATAACCTTTCAAATATTTTATGAAGTTAAAAGAATAACACTTTGGAGATAAGAAAAAAAATTGTAACCCTTCAATCRTTTTGATTTTTAACTGCAATGTTTACCTAAAAAAACCAGAAGTGAGACTAGTTTGGACAGTGATTGGACAGGAAAATTATCACCCTACTGCTTAGGGGAGAAATAGTATTAAGAAAGCCACTCTTGGTCTTTCTAAATATCAGTCACAGCATAGATTGCAGTTATACCTTAAATAAGGCATGAAGGATGTAGAACCGCATCCTGACAGCAAGTCCATTATCTTCTCCTTCCCTGAAAACAGAGGCCTACAGACTAAGAACACCCCCACTTCAACAGGAATAGGAGGCCTTGAGATTTTATAGGGGTAGAAGCTACATCTTACAAAGGGATACCTTAACATATTTTCAGGATGAGATGATTGTGTTGTCCTGGTTTAGGTACGGTATTCTCCAATTTAGTACTCCCATTAAAAGGACCACATGCCATTCCCCCTCCGATGGGAGGCACAAAAGGCAAAGATCATGGGTTGAGATAAGAACAATTTACTAGAAACAGCAATGAGATAAGAAAACCAACAGTAACAGCAATAATATTAATAGCAAAAGGTATAAGATTACATACATCTATGTCTRAAGAAACAATTTGCACAGAAAAAACCCTGCCATGTTTCCTCCTCTGCCTGGACAATTAAGTGAGATAATACCAAATGCCATCAGAATCCTGGCCATGCCCTCTTCCAGCTACTGCAGAAAGTTAACCCTGTCCTGGCTGAAACCAGGACACCTGTGTTTTGAACTCAGCTGATCTTGGAAGTAGAAAAGAAGGATYCGTGCCCTGCACGAAACCAGAAGACAAGCACTCTGCTTCTCTTTGTGCAAGTGCCATCCTGAAACCTGCAGGACCCCTAAAGTCTCTGCTTCCCTCCCTCCTGCTTTTCCTTTTTAAGGAACTGGGTCCATCTAGGCACAAGGGAGATGATTTAGCAGAAATGTTGAAACCTCTTTGTTATAATAATGTATTTGATAAAGTTAAACATACTTTATCTGATCTGATCTTGTCATTACTGTCTTTGCATGGATCTGTGGATTTGGTGGAGTTCAGGTTCTGTATCCTGTCAAGGACACTATCCCAGTGACGACTGCCACAAGAGGCAAGGGCATACCTGCGCTGTGGAGGGGTCAATAACAGAGATTAATACACAAACTGCCTAACAAGAACACCTAAATTTAAATTATAAAGGTGATGTGTTATTAAACGCTTTCTTAAAGAACACATATTTAATCTCTTCCATTGCTCTAAGACTCCAAAGAGGGATGCAGAAATGGCAATGTGTTCTTAAGAGGATTCTCTACTTCCTTGCAGAGAGGTTTCCCATTGGGAACCTGAATTTCTGGATTCACACTGATGGGCYTTCTTTAGGTGCCACCAGTTCAATCAATGCTAACTGGCAGGAGACACGTGGCAGGGAAAGAATGACTGCCAACACAGTTGAACTGACCCAGAAAAATCACCCTAGTGTGAGACTATCAGTCCCAAGCAAAAGAGTTTCTTTAGGCTCTRTGATTGCAACATTTGTGGCCATTTCTGTGTTTCACAGGAGTTTACTTTGTTGGAAGAAAACAACCACAAATCATTATAAGCCAATACCACAAACACAGATCTATAAAAGATTAATTTGATGCCCTATGATAGTGAACTTCATCAGAAAAGAATGACAGATTCATTTTTATAAAATCATTCTACATGTGTAATTTCCAGTAAAATATATGGTTTAGCTTATTTTGAACATAGATTTTCCCTCTCCCTGTCAACAATCAGGAAAGATATTAATCCCTTCACATTAGCCTTGGATCGGTACATTGCCGTTTAATCTGAACTTTCAAAGGGAGCGTGCAAAGTTATGAAGCATGGCAATAGCTCCTGTGTGTACACACTTGCAAAGAAAAGAGAGACATGCACGTGTTGATTTCTGTGAGTGTGTTTTATTTGTGCACAAGTGTACTGCAAATCTCCAATTTATATTACAGCACTGAGCAGAAGAATTCAGGAAGCTTATGTGAATGTTTTCATTTTCCTCCCATAAAGAGACACTCCAATTTACTACGGTTTAACATCAAGTGATTATTTTTGGAAAAGAGTCATCAAAATTAGTATTCCTTGAGGAATTAATCATAGATGCTGAACACTGGAAATAATTAACTTACAATTTTTGGACAGTTCAGGAAGGCTAATTTAAATTACTGCAATTTTCATAGATATCTTTTTTTTTTTCCTTTTAAGAAGGGAAAGCTTCTAATAACAGTATTATGACCCTTCTGACATCAGTTAGACAAGAAACATTTAAGAAGTGAGTGCAAATGTGAGAAGAAGTAAGAGGTTAGTTATTTCCTGGAGACTGCTCTTTGAACAACTCCATAGCCTTTGACAGTTTTGGAGCAGGCAGATTCATCTGGTCAAATGAGTTATTGCTGGCATCTCACTTTCTATGGTACCAATCTAGATCTATTTTCAGTGCAGTACTTCATTTTGCTATAGGAGATGGGGATCTCATTTGAGATGTGCCATTTGGCAAGGAAAGGATACAAGTTTCTGCAGGGCGGAAATTCCAAAATGAAAATCTTCCAGGTAAGCTAGTTAGTAGTAACAAAATTTCCTACCTGCCTATTTTATTCTAAAAAGGGTAAAAGAAAACTGCAAAATAAACTGTTGTCCTAGTCTTGAACARCTTTTTATCCACAACCACAGAATAATGATTCTCACTGATTCTCTACTTATTAACATGGGCTTGTTACAGACCTCAGGTTTATTAACCTATATGATGTTAAGTAGTTCCTCGGGTAGTGTATTGGAAATCTGTGAAATTGCAGAGGTTTTCAGAAGACTTCTTAAATATGGGCAAAAGAAATCCCATTTTGACAAGAGATGTGTGCATCCCTATCCACCCAGGTACATGTCCTATACACATACAAACACAGAAATATCTGCTGGAAGGCAAATGGAAATGGGACTTTGTTTTCCTTTGGCCATACAGAATTACTGCACCACTCCCCAGGGATGGAGCACATTGGGAAGAGCATCTCTTCTGTGTTCACGCGTAATGCATCTGCATTTTCAAGAGAGCTGACAAATACTTAAGATGTGTTCTTTTAAGAAGCATGTGTAGGATCAAGGCTAAATTTAGTCAGTTTTTTTTTCCATGAGTTCTCACTTGAAAGATCAGGCACTAGTGATGACATGAAACAAAGATACTGATTGCTGTCTCCATGATCTCTAAGATATAATCTAAGAGAGCTGCACTGTCTTAAGGATCCATCAAAAAAGGGTCCATTTCCCTTGCGGATTACTGAATAATTACAGAATAAAATCGGAACAAGCATATGTGCTAATTCACCACTTTCCCAATACTCTCCCAACACCTGTTTTCCTCTCAGGGGAGTCTCTTGATCCCGTGCAAACTCCTTGCAGCCATGAAGCCCTTTGAGGGCTCTGTCAGTCCTAAATAAGATCCCAGGAGCACATGGCACATTAGGATGGCACAACCTGGACCTATATTTAACTGTTGTTTCTAGATATACCACAGACAATATTGATGACTTCCTAAACAAGCCATGGCATAACACTGTTTAAGCTGCCTTGACGTAGATAACAGCTGATCACAAAATTAATGAGCAGTAATATCTTCAGTACTGTGTTCATGCCATAATCACATGAAGACACCAGTCCTTATCAGTAATACTTAAATTCACCACTCTAGATAAAATAAATAAAATGGTCTTAAAAAAATATGTGCAACATATTCAGAGAGGATAGAAAATAATCAGAAATTCATGAGTGATGACTGGATCTTTATTAAACACTCAGCAGACAAAGGATAACTTAAAAAATATTAGCACAATCTAATTTAAAGAGGATTAACAATGGCTTTAAAATTTAACAAAATGGAAAAATGAAAAATGCTAGTAGCAAATACAAATCAGAAAACTGGGTTTGTAGGAAATGGGTAAAGGAATCAAAATAATTCCTGGAAAAATCTATAGTCAGCAGAGATAAGAGCAAGAGTATGGAGGGGACATATTACAAACAAAAAATAATTCCAATAGTGGCATTAATTCAATATTAGAGCTGGTAGAATTCTTATTAATAATGATAAGATCTTAGGAACGGCAGAAGTGGTCAGTAAATACATCTCTTGTGTCCTTGGGAAAAGCTTGGTAGTGATTTTTATTTCAGTCATTAATAACCAAACATGGCACACGAGTTTAAAAAAACATGTAGGATCAGCAGGTCTGGAAAACCTGTGCAAAAGAACTTCTAAAGAAATATTGTAGAAAGGAGTTCTCTGGACCATCAGTGCTCATTTTTATTACATCTTTGGGCATCATGAAAGCTCTGAAAAACCTGGAAAAGACAAAATGTGCCACTACTTAAGTGGTACAACCTAAGTTACTATCAGGCTGTGACACAGAAACAAGCAGGCAAAATAATCTGATTAATAACAAGGTACCAGAGTAATAAAAAAACTGAAGATATGGAAGGCAATTAGTGACAATTCACAAATGTTTATACAAACAACTCTTGTTTAACTAACTTGCTGGTTTTGTCTAAAAGACAGCAACTGACAGAGCAAGAGGACACAGTCTCAAGCTGTGCCAAGGGAAATTTAGGTTGGATATTAGGAAAAAGTTTTTCACAGAACGAGTGGTGAAGTACTGACTTTGTCTGCCCGGGGAGGTGGTGGAATGACCATCCCTGGATGTGTTTAAAAAAAGATTTGATGTGACACTGGATGCCATGGTTTAGTTGAGGTGGTGTTGGGGCATGGGTTGGACTCGATGATCCTGGAGGTCTCTTCCAACCTGGTGATTCTGTGATTAAAATTTATGTTAATAAATTGACTATGTATTGATGCTTCTGCCAGCATCTCACTTAGAAATGCAGGATATTCTGATTACTTTAAAGAAATAAAAAATTGGCAAGGCAAAAAAAAAAAAAAAACAACAAACCAACATTTGGAGACATGGTACCTAATTCCTACTAAATATGAGGATTTTATTTATATATTTGCATTTCAGAGAAGTTTTAGAAGCTATCTGAACTAAACCAGAAAATCTCTGCTGATAAAAGGTAACACAGCATAAAAGTAAATAATGCAGAGGACAAACTCCAGACCTTGTTGTACAGGAAATATACTCAGAACCAAACAATGTAAGAGGCAACATCAGGAAGAAACTTCTTTGATTATCTCTGGAATCTAAAGTCCAGGAGTGTTTCTGAATTCCCAGATACAGGTGCTGACCCCTGCTTCATCCTGGCTTTCCATTAGCATGCTATCTAGAAAGTCACCAGCCATTTCCCACATCCCTGTCTCCATGTAGGTGAAATCTAAGCACATGATCTCGTTATACAAGGAGCAAGCAGGATCTGGGGTATCTCCTGGTGTTCTCTTGCAGTTAAACTTAGATGCAGCCTTTGTGAAGGAATTGCTGATGGTAGAGGCAATTGCAATTGAAGGGTCAAAAAGGTGATCCTTGGGTGTATAATTACASAAGATGAAGCAGCAGAGGGAGGTCAGATTGCATCTGCATTTGGCAGCAGTTAGCACTGGAATGCTAACTCTTTTCATCTGAGCACATTTCAGGGATGTCATAGATTTCAAAGATCTCACAGGGAAATTTCAAGGACACATAAAAAATGGAAATGTTTCACCGCAAAATCAAAAGATGATCAGTCTGACTTAAAGAACAGAAGGATAAAGCATTACTTGATCACATTCTATATACCTTATTAAATTTCTGTTGTCCTTGGAGAGCAGAAGTTTAAAAGAAATCTCCCGAATCTATAAAACTGCCTCAAAATGAGATTAATAAGTAAAATTTGAAGGTAGACATGTTTGGCTAGTTTTAGAGAGACAGTCTTCAGACAGAAAAAAGATTAATTCATGGATTCTATGATTATAAGGGATGTCACTGTAGGTGATCACAGTGGACTTACACAATAATCTCTGAATATAAAACAGCTTTAAACCAGGCTTGAAACAAACACGACCTGCAGGTGCCAGGTCATGTTGAAAAAAATGGCCATTTATTCCTTTGCATCTCCCTCCATACTTCATCCGCAATACACTGCGTATAGCCTTGCACTAATAAGCTTAGCCTTATTTTAACAGATAGCTTAGTCAGTGCTTAAAAGGAAAGTGTAAAAAAAATTTTAGAAAAAAGTGGAAGACAAATTCTATCCTCAGTTATATCTAGTTATCTTCTTTAAAATTAATATGTCAGCAACTACAAAGGAGATCAGAATCAGAATCTGGTCATCACATGTGAACACTACATCTTTGTACCTAATTAGTTAGAACTAATTTTGCATGTATTACCATAACCTAGCAGAACACCTATAAAAAATAAATTACATATGTAGATAAACTAGGTATCAGCACCAGATCTGTGCTGTCAGCTAAGAATAAACCCATCTAATGTCATTTCCTGAAAATTCATGAAGATGCAGACAAAGCTATCTACTTCACTGATAGTAATATTTTCTTGAGTGTATCTAATTATAACTAAATTAAATTATATTATTGTTCTGAAAATTTAGAATATGGACAATTTTCACACAACATGTATTTCATGATTATCTCATATTCTGCAATTTTTCTGCAATAGCAAAACCACGTGTGATAAGATTGTTTTATCACGAGAAAAACAGACAAACTGGTCATTTGCTTTATATGTTCCCTGCAGAGGGTTTAGATTGTTTTCTTCTAAGGTGATGGATCAGTTTTAGAGAGGGAAAAATGGATTATGTACAGAATAATAGCAGAGCAAAAGAACCAAATTGTTTGGAGAAGAAAAAGAAACAACAGGATTTTTCAAAACTCTGGAGAAAAATGTTCGTTTAAGTTTAATGCCGAAAAGAAATCACCATTCCATTTAGCATTTTCATATATTCCCACAAGGAAAATTCTGACTCCAGAAGCAAGATACATATGTTTGAATAAAATAAGGGGTCATGGGAAACAAAAAAGGTGCAAATTTATCCTTACAAAAAAGATGAAGCCATCCTTACTATTTACAGGACCCCTGTTTTCCAGGTATAATTCTGTCTTCAGCAAGGACTGTGCTTTATAACTTCACCTTTCAGGCGCATCGAAAGGGGAATTTTTATTCATATTATATAGCAATAAATAGGAGAGGGATTTTTTTTTTAGTATATACGTATTCCTAAATCTTCAATTRCTGAATCCAAAGAAATAGCCATATCGCCCTTATCTTCCTCTAAACTATGCTGCATATATTCAGCCTGGGTTAAACACATCCTGAATTAAGAATAGATGTCCGGAACTCTCTCTCCATCATCTGTTATTTAAGTTCTGGAATAACTATGTAGCAATTTACTTGAAATGAAAATGGAAAACTACAGAAGGAAACCCTTTAGAGAAGCACCTTTGGGTGAGACATTCTCTGGGTCTCAGTTACCTGTTAATATCTTGGGTTAGAACAGCCTTTCTAAAGTAGACAAAAATT
Organism: Parotia lawesii; assembly: GCA_003713295.1. NCBI lineage: Eukaryota > Metazoa > Chordata > Aves > Passeriformes > Paradisaeidae > Parotia > Parotia lawesii. Next base: position 884,492 of record RAHM01000056.1, on the reverse strand, counting down.
TAGTACAAAAGAACACATATAAATGATTTACTTTATCAGGAGGTGAATTTCCTTTTTTAACTATAGTGATTCTGTCTGTACATCATTGAGCAACACTTACAGTTAGATGAACTGTATTAACTTTCAACAGCAGATATATGTAATCAGTTGTGCATAACACTGTGCACTGACATCTTCGTGATCTGAATGTCCCTGCTAATGACAAAATTTGTATGCAGGAACAAAATAACCTGAAGTGCACTGCTGAGTCTTGTTAAATAAATATGCATTTTTGTGTTCCATGGATTCTTTCTCAAATGAAGATTAACAATAGCGCTTATTTATTTATTTTAAAGTAAGTCTTTGAGACAGGAATATCCTGTGGGAAGTCAGAGTAGGAGTAACAGGAAAGTCCATGAGCTAGGACTGAAACATTCTTTTGAGCAACAGGCAAGTTTTCTCTTCTTAACTACTTGACGTTTTCCAAAATCTTGCTATCATCAGTGGGAAAAGAGATTTTTTCCAACTAAAATAGAGCACATTTTCCTAATGAGAGATGAACATGAGGAGAAAAACCACAGCAGTCTAAACAGGCTGCCACTGTTGCTGTTGTATATAAAATACATAACCATAACAATAATATTTAAAAATTCTAATTAAAAGTGGAAGAGATTGCTTATTTCTTTATGTTTACAGAAGCATTTGGAATGAAGTAAAAATAACTGTTAGGGGAAAAGTATTCTTGTCTGTTTGTTTTAATGTGGATATTGTTCCCATAATACCTATCTCCTCTGTACTTATCATGGAAGCTATAAATACAAAAATCATTCTGCTTTACAAAGATTTCCATATGCTTTCCCACACATTGGGAAAAGATGACAACACTTAAAATTCAGTATTTTATGTTAAGGTTAAAATATTTTCAGAAAACGAATCAATGCAAACTGATTTACAGACAGTCTAGGCAATATCAAATCCTGATCTGATTATTGAAAAAGTACCTCTGTTAACCATAACAGGGAGCAAATCTTTCTGCCAGCTCTTGTGCCATAACTGACTTCTTTATCTTTGGCTTTATCTTTTTGTTCTTTTAGAGTGGATTTTGAGAACAGAGTCATTTGCAAACTTGAAGCAATCAAGAGTACAGTAGCTTAGAGTGAAAAACGAGCCAAACTGACCATAGGAAAATAAACTGCAGGACAAAGTATGTATAGGAATCATTTTTCACTAGGAAAAATTTCAGTCTCTTCCCTGCTGCATTGAGGAAAGTATGCAATAACCTTACAAACCTTTTCTTGTGAAAAAGAGAAGAAACATCCATCCTATCTCTACAGATGTATTTTCAGAATATGCTGAAAGACAAGAAGTTTAAAAGCAGTRCAGAATCAGTAGGTTGAAGGAATTATCATCTAAGGGAACGAAATCATTGTGGAGTTCATTGATAGCAAATACTACTTTTATTTTCCTATGAGTTCTAGAGAATGGGTCAATTCTCTCAAGTGAGCTACTATAATTGCAAGAACCAGTATTGCTTTGCACCATGGATCTGTGTAGAGAAGATGGGAGATGGCAAGGGAGGGAACAAAAATTTTATTCTCATCATTCCCATAAACACTAAGCAACCACTAAATGTAACCAAATGCACCATATTACATCTTCCAGTTGCACAACAAAATCACATGCCTATCCAACAGCCATGGTCCCTTAAACTCAAAAAGACATATTTGAATGCATATGTCCTTCAGCATAATCCTGACCTTTATTTTGCCCATTGTGGTTCAAATCTGAATCTGGATGTTTGCTATTAAATCATCGTGTAGTGTACATTACTAGTTTGCTTCTATTGAAAAAATATGTCAACTTATCTGACAGAAAATACTGTTGTTTGAATCAACCTCAAGATATGTGACCAAAGGTTTATTTCTGCAGTGAAGAGTCACTGTGCAATCAATGAAGMGAGTCACTCAGAAGTGTGCCAAACTAGAGGCAGGAGAGAAGAACTGACAACTGACTTCACAGTTAATGGACCATTTGGATTTGCCACTGGCAGGCCCTGAAACAGGGGAACATGAGTGATGGAAATACTTTCACAAAACGGAGAAAGGAGGAAGGAAAAACAGGTCACTGCCTGTGCTAGTAAAATATGTATCACTGTGCATAAATCCTATTCCCATTAAAACTCCTAATTTTGCAACAGTTTGGCTTTTTTTCCCACTTTTGTCATTTGCACAAGGAGGAAACACGTATGACCAAGTTTTGGTCATAACATTTTATATCCCCTTTACATTGATATAAATGCCTTAGCGATGGAAAGTTACATCCCCAGTATACAATAGAACAGCACATGTGAGAGCAAACAAAGCAACAGGAGTTCATCCACAGACAGAAAAAAGGCTGAGAGTATGCTTGATAGAAGTGAAAGGCAAAAAGTCAAAAGCAGAATAAAAAGAGGGTAAGTGGTCACAATTTAGTTTTCTGACTATGGAAAGTGCCTTCAAAGAGCCCCAAATGTCCAGCAATCACTGCTGCTCCCCACAGTCTTCCTACATCAGAGAAAGTAGAATTCKACGTGGTGCCTACAGTTCTTCCGACTAGTGCTTAATGTGCTTTGTAGTAGGCAGTTTTAATTTTCTTTCGTCTAAAGATCTCATCCTGCATTTTATTTCTTTTTCACATTAAAGGAATTAAGTAGACTTCTTAATTTATTATGGTTTGCACAGCAATGGTCAATATCTTTAATGTATAACTTTGAAAAGTGTGTTGTTTAAAGAAATAAGCCACTGGGTTTTGGTCACAGCCCAGAGATATCTGATCAGGCCAGACAGARCTCTCTAAATAGCTGTCAGATTGCAGATATCTGAGGTTTCTCAGCAAAACTGTGACCAGCATGCAGCTTCATTAATCTACCCCATTCCATTCTTTTCATATGTCATATAATAATGGTAATGAACCAAGAAGCGAGTATTTGTAGACTGCACAATAGACATAAACAATTTATCATTTTCTGTTTAATTAAAGAACAACAAAAAAAAGAAAATTATCCATAGCAGTTCAGAGTCTGCTGAAGGATTCAAGATTAACATGCAGCCAAATGACTGTGAGGCCCTCAGTGACCTCCACAGATGAGCACCAGAAGACTAAAGCAGTCCTTGTGAAAGAAATTAAAAATTTTGTGAGCAATATTGGTKCAAGTTTGAGTTATGATAGAGATGTTGAATAAGTATAACTTACAGTTTGAAAACTAAGAGAAGCAAGGAGGGAAAGGAAATAGCTAGTGAAAAAAGAAAGTATTTTTAGTGAAGTATTTTCTCTGCWCACACAGAAGCACTCACACGTGTGCTCACATACTGCATTCTGTGAAACAAATTATCCATTTAGGAAAAAAAAAAGAAATCCTATCCCATAATTAGCAACCAGTTTAATTGCAGTCACTAAACTGCTCTTTCTGGCAACACCCTCCAGTCATGTTTTTAATTGGTCTTGACTGTCTCGTAAGCACAGCCATAYGTGAGGAGAGGTGCAGAGCACAGGGAGACTCGGGGAGAGTCCTGCTGGTGCCAAGACCCCTTTTTGCAGCTGGCTGGTGCTGTTTACTGCCACAGATTGGCATGGGAGCATCTCCAACAGCCAGGGGAATGCTTTGTGTCTTTGTTCTTCCCAGTAACATATAATCTGATTTTTCCTCAGGGGATGCTACCATAGCAAGAGCAAGGGTTCAAAATGCATTTCTTCCTACACTTATTGGTTAAGATTACTTTATTCATAGCTTGTGCCAAGTAATGAGGCTATAAACTCATGCTGCTTGTGAATACGCAGCACAGTAGTCATGCTTGAATGGAAAGATGCCCCAGGAAATTCAACTTGTATGTGAACTATATTTACCTTTTAAAAAACCTGCTTTCTATCAAGCTAGAAATCACAGAGGAAGCAATGGAACAAGCTGAGGAAGCAAAGGAAAAGTGTATTACTTCTCTAGACATCCCTCAGCTTGCAGGCTGCCCTTGGCACACCGGAGGTGTCATGTGCCACTTCCCAGAGCAAGCCAGGGAACTCCGGGCAGCCAACTTCTCAGGAGCAACGCTGCTGCTTTTAATGGCTTTGTGCACTCACTGAATATTCATCCCTAATTCTGCAAAAGAGTGGTCTTAAAATTTAGGAGCAGTCTCATAAAGAATATTCCTGAATGCCAGAATTACTTCATGCCTCAGTACCCTTATCTGTAAAATGKGATTCAAAATACAAAATGGCTTTCAAGGACCAAATGCTTGAAGTCAACAGGGTAGCCTACCATTCAGAAGTGTTCCTGATTTCTTTTGTGTTACCTTTCTGCAACCACACAATAACTTGCAGATGGGATTCACCTCACCTGACAGTGGTTTGAAAGTTATTTTCCTGGTTTAAGTACATTATCCGGACTTATCTCTGGTTGGTGAAGCGAGAGAGCCACATACAGGAAAGTGTCTTGTTCCTGCTGTTTGGGATACCTACCCTAGAATGGCAGAATCACTTTCTGCAGAGGCTGTCCTCTTACCAGTGACTATTGAAAATGTWAATATGGAACTTGGATGGCACGCCTTGCATAAACCAGCTTAGTCTGCTTTTATTTTATCTTCTCAATGTGTTCAACTTCTAAACTCGACTCATGTGCTGTTCTCCTTTGTGAGTCAGGTCTGTGGTCGTCAATGGTTCATCTGAAATTATATCTGAAACACACAATGGATGATTCTTTGTCTACAGTCTCTATATTTATGTTTTCTCACTATGAAAACAAAAAAGAGTGTGAGATAACAGGGCCAATGTTGGTGTACACCAGGATCTTGTGTAACATTAATGTAACTGATTCCCAGGCATATATCCAGATCCCAAAACCAAAATAAAGCACAACTTATATGGGAAAAGAATTAATATCTGGTGACTGTAGATAAGGAAAAAAGGCTGAATAAAAAAAGATAAATTTTAAACTTCTGGCTATGAGCACTCATCCTTGATCAGATCATACATGATTATAATCCTAGGTATCTGCAAATATTTCACAGCCCAAATTAGTATAATCAAAATATCCACAAAAAAAGACCAAACACATAACATGACTCATCATGGAGTGATAAAGCAAATTTTCTTCTTTTGTATTATACTTAATAGATTATTTAAAGCAAAACAGGCTGAGCACACTGCTGTATAATACTACATCTCATCGTAAAGTTAGTAAAGACTCTGCAATCATCAATACAAAATATTACCGTACTTAGTGGAGTATTTGATCATTTTCCATATGCCTCCCTTACCCTTACTTCTTCATTAATAACACGGTGACTTCATCTGTAAACAGGGAGAAAGCCCCATAATAATTGTCACACAGTGGATGACTGGAAAGTATGTTTCAATAATAGATTTGAGGTTTTGTAAATGCATCTACTTGTCGGAGCACAATGGTTAATGGCAAAACTGTGACCATTTCTTTACCCTGTGTTTCTACCAGTGATTACCACCCTTACAGAAGTGCAGATGAAATAAAGAATGAAGCTGCACTCCACCCAACACAGATCACAGTCTGTCAGCTTAACCTACAGATTAGGATGGTTTTCCATTAAAGAGTCTAGGCTGAGAACTGCAGCACCTGAGACTTTCCCAGCCTTATTCTGACACAGAATATAGAGGCTTTAAATTGACACAGATCACTAGCTGAAGCCCACGTCCCAGACTACTCAGACATTTTTAGTGTCACTCCTTGGGCACATGTCAGTGGCAATGATCACCAGCACCACACCATAGCAAACAAAGGAATAAAGTTTTAAAAGGAACATGTGAATCAGAATTAAAAGATTTACAYGTTATGGGCCTGGACACAGCTTTATTGAAAAGGTTCCAATTGAAGTATCTTTCAGATTTTAAGAGGGATTGTATCCTGAATCTCCCAGTGTCCAATGCTTATACAGATAAATCCCAATTTCCTTAACTTGCACCTGACAGACACAACTTAGCATATACCCAGACTTCCCACCAGCTTTTCAGTATCTACTAGTTAGCAGTTGGACACATCTCTGGAGTTTCTCTGAAGCCCAAAGGACTATGGTTATCTGAAAACTGCCTTAAAGAAAATGACAACAACAACCAAAACCCAAAAGGGCACCCTCACCACACACACTCTTCATATGAAGCCCTTTATTACTCTGTGAAGACAATTGAAGTCTCCTCATTGTGGGACAGAGTAAGACATAATCTCTAAAATGTGGATGATTAAATGCTGTTAGCCTCTGAAGAGCACTCCTTATTTGGAACAGGTCCCCTAGACTTATATTCTTTATCATAGCCCTCACCAAGCAGTCAGATAAAATATTTTGTTTCAGAAAATGAAAACATCTTAGGGCAGTTTCCAMCAGTTAAACACTATAAAAACAGGGTATTCTTACTACACACCAACTTTTGCCTTCCACATCCTTACATGGGCAAGAAACTGGTAGCGGGAAAAAACCTTCTCTCCTCAGAAAACTCCATTTTGGAATTTTTTTTCTGTAAAATTAACCAAAAAAAAGCCAAAACAACAACAAAACAAACAAACAAACAGCAAAAAAACCCAACAAAATAATCAAACCACAAAAAATCCTAACCAAAAGCCAACAGCAAAACCCCAAAAGCCCAAAAACCAGCACCAAAAAAGCACCCCGACACGAGAGTTCTTGCAAAAAATTTCCGTACATTTTAAACTCCAGTCTTTAATATAAACTCCTGCAATTAAAGRGTATTCCTTTATAATAACTAAAACCCTTATCTTTTTTCCTCTGTGTTCTGCGGATTATTGTCTTTAATTTTTGTAAACAGGAGAAATGCAAAGATGTTTGCTTTAAATACATTAAAAAGGGTTTCATCAAAGCATAATTATAGCAGAGAAACAGAATATGCAAATAAATTGGTATTCAAATATGGTATAGTCAATATGGTGCTTTCAGATTTTTGCCTTTTCTAGTTTCTAAACTCCAGGAACACTGTGCAAGCTGAAGCAATATCTTTCTGCAGCATGCTGCTGCTCATATTACATAAACAGTGCTTGGCTGCTTTCTTCCATAGGAGCATCTGCTCAGCTGACAGTCCCTAGCGAACCAGCTTTGTTTTGTTYGAGGCACCAGTGATGAGTAATGGATCTGGCTAATCCTGATAATGTATGATGTAATTGTCAGAGGGGTTTAATTATCAGTACTTTACATGTGGGATTATTCTGTAGTACAGTTTTTAGTTCGCTTACAGACATTTCTAAATTTGCAAGACCTGTGATAAGTTGTAGCTATGCCATCAGCCATCATATTAACCCATCTTCCTACCACATTTAGGAGTACAGAGACAGAGCACAGAAGCTCAGCTTCTAACTTACAGAAGTAAATGATCTGTATCGTTCCATAAAACTATCATCAGAGCACTTTTAGGTCTAACATAAATCCAACTCTCCTACCAGAAGTTAAAATAAAAATGTTTGTAAGGTTTCAAAATCACTTGGCAATCAGACAGGCAGTAAAAGTTTTTTCTGTAAGTGAAAGTGATGATTAGTCAGTGTTAGCCCTCTGCCAGTGCTTTTAAGGTCTGACCCTTGAACACCATTTTTCTTGGCTGTAGGAGATCCTAAGATTGAGGAAGCACTGAAAAAGTGAGATTACTCTCTGCCTGCCCTGTAAGGGCACAGAAAAAGGTGCTATACCTTTGCAAGCTGTTGTGCAATGTGGTGACAACTGTCATCCACAAGAGACAGAAACCAAGGCAGCACCAGTTCTTTGGTGAGTAGTGTCACACAGAAACCAGTGGGATGACTGGGACTAATAGGAAACACCAAAATCAAAGCAGCTAAAAGATGTATCTACATAATCTATTTGCTCTAACATCACCCCAGCCAGTCTGAAACAAATCAGCTTTCTCAGACCTGAACGATAAATATTCCCTAAGTTCTTGCTGTCAAAAAATGCAGCTTTTTGCCAGCTCCAGCTGTGACAGAGCATTCATCAGCTAGCCCTCAACAATATTCTTCACTTCCATAGTCAGGAACATAGGATGTAGGAATACACTTGTGATTAAATAGCTGGAGACGCATGGCTGGTCTTCTAATTCCTCCAGTTCTAGCTCCAACTTTGCTACTGACTTTATACCACAGCAAAAAAACCTGTATCTCATATTTTCGGGGAAGAAGCATCTCCTGGAATTTTCTTTCTTAGTAGTTAGAAGAACTATAATTTATCACAGGTCAAGCTGTGCCAAGGGAGATTCAGGCTGGACATCAGGAGGAATTTCTTCACCGAAAGGGTTGTTAATCATTGAAATGGACTGCCCATGGAGGTGGTGGACTCACTGTCCCTGGAGATGTTCAAGAAATGACTGGACATGGCACTTAGTGCCATAGTCTATTGGACATGGTGGTGGTCAATCAAAGGTTGGACTCAATGACCTCAGAGCTCTTTTCCAAACTAAATGATTCTGTGATTCTGTGAACCCAGCAATCCCAACTATTATTGGCAACCTGTGGCTGTGAATGCTCTTTAAGGTTTGTATACCTATGTAGAGCATACACAGTTGCTGGTCCTTCGTGGTAAAAAGATCAATTTCTTTTGTCAAAAATCCTGTCCTAACAAGTCAACAAATATCAGTTCTTGTATATATATGTTCAGGTTACTTCAGATGGCTAGTTAGACTTTTTAACATGATTCATTTTTGACAGAGATGACCCCATACCCATGTTTTGGTTTAACCCCAGCCAGCAGACAAGCCCCACACAGCCACTCTGTCACTGTCCAGCAGTGGGACTGGGGAGAGAATAGGAAGGGTAAAAGATAGAGAAATCGTGGGTTGAGAAAAATTCGGTTTAAAAGGAAAAGCAAAAACCACAATGCAAACAAACCAAAACAAGGAATGAATTCACTGCTTCCCAAGGGCAGTTTAGCCATCTCCAGGAGAGAGGAGCCCCATCACATACAGTGGTTACTTGGGTAGACAAACACCGTCACTTCAAAAGTCYCGCCTTTCTTCTTCTTCCTCCCCCCACTTTATATACTGAACATGATGTCATATGGTCTGGAATATTCTTCTGGTCAGTCTGGGTCACCTGTCCCAGCTGTGTCTCCTTCCAAACTCCTATGCACCCCCAGCCTCCTCACCACTCACTGTGGCAGTACRAAAAGCAGAAAAGGCCTTGTCTCTGTGTAAGCCCTGCTCAACAATAAAAAAAAATAAAAAAACTCTATATTATCATCACTGTTTTCAGCACTAATTCAAATCTCAGCTCCAGTGGTTCTCTGACTGTCTTATGTTGGAGAAATTTTAACCATCTCTCTGGTTTGTATCTCGATATGTCACTCCTGCAATAATTTTATATAAAGATGAGGCTTATCTTGTGAAGACAGAAAGCACTAGAATAAGAAGGATGCTGTGTTGTCTTATTTTATTGTCTGTAAGCCTATCAGGTTAGAGAATGCAGTTAAAATGTTGTTGTAACTGATGTTATCAAAAAACTATATCTGACTTAAGTAGGAACTTCTTTCTGTGTAGTAAATACAGTAATATAAAATACAAAATGATGATCCCTGAATTCTTCATCAGATATATACTTAAAACATAACCTCTGAAGATAATTCATTTAATTCCCCTGAATATCATTACACTGCCGCAAATCATTCACTTTGGAGCAATGAGCCACTTTTTAAAAAAAAGTTTTTAATGGTCCAAGTGTTAATTTAATTTTCTCCTCTCCAAATTGACTACACCAATAGATAATACGAATTCACTCTACAGTCTATACAAAAAGACCATATGGGTTTTAAGTAGGAAATTATATTTGGAGGTTTTTAGAGGTGTTTTTCTTAATATGAAATCTACACATGCAGCTAATTAGTGAGGGCTTCCTCCTTTTCACAGCAGCAAACAAAGCAGAGTTTCTTCTATATGCCTTAGCAGTAGTCTGGGCTAATTGCTGAATATGAGTCGTTCTAGAAACAGGTGCAATCTGATCAACTCCTGTGTTGACTGACGACGTCCTCCAAGGCAGTGGTCTGGTTTACTCACCTTTGTAAAGCAATGTCTTTAAACTCTCACAAAGTGTTCAAACTTTGGTCATTTATCCTCACTTTTGCTTACGGACCTCTTTGATTATAACATAGCATGGCATTAATTTTCTTAGTTACATCAGTCCCCTGAATATACATTGAAATCAGTTTGATCTTTTAGCATAGATTTATAGGTCAATTCAAGGTAAACATGGCAAAACAAACCTGAGGCTGTGTGTACAGAATTTTTTTAAAGGTATAATTTTGCCATCTTTAATACTACTAATGTTATTTGCAGTTTCTGCAGGGATTGGCAGTCTAATTTAATAGTAATTTGTGAGTCAAAGGTGTTGAAAAATCATCTCTGGAGAGTTGGTTCTAGCATCTTACTCTCTTCCAGCGTTTGGAAACCAGGTCTCTTCTAGGGCTGATACTTCTCTAGAGCAGTTCAATATCCTGAATCTTTTGTCATTTTATTTATGTTTCACTGTAATTTAGACTTCTTTATACAGAAGACTTATGAAGATACTTGATATATTTGATTAAATCAAAGTTCTGCCTGTCTTTAAAATAAACACTAAAGCACAAAGAACCTAATTTCAAATATATGCCAAGCAAAAGAAAACTTCAGAATTCTTTCACACCAGACTTGATTTTAGTATCCTTATTTTCTTAATATATTTTAAAGGGACTTCTGGTCTTAAAGGGCACTAAGTCAGGTGGTTCTTTTATCTCTCGTGTTATAGCTCACGTTTCAGATAATTTCAGAGAAAAGAAGAGGTGTTCTTGCAGCATTTGAAAACAACACATTACATCAAGCTTAAAAATTAAAAGAAGCCTCAAGAACCAAAGTCAGAGGACTGTTAAAAATGCAATTCATACAGGCTAGTATAAACTTTCCCTATCATTTAATTTCACAAATCTTCCTTCTCTTYTAATGAGGAATTAAGAACTAAATCAAAAACCAGAGCTAAATTTTTCTTGGCTTCCTTGATGGTAGGTGACAGTATCATAATTCAAGTCTATAACATGAACATAGGACTGGAAGAGACTTTTGCTGGAGCTAAATGCCATGTCCAGCTCTTGCATCATGCAGGGCCTTCATAAACTTGTCAGGTTTAGTTAAACAAACAGTTAGGTTTTTCCTGCGGGAGGAACTGAGTTGTGTCGGCACATCACTGTTGTACTAGTAGGGACTTGCTTCTTATTTTTCTGGTAGATGATCCAACATTTTTATACCCATAGCTCCTGTGCCAGAAGTATCCCTTAGCTTCAATAATTTTTGATATATTCAATAATTTGCTATATTGGATCCATACTGCTGACTAAARGCTCTGCTTTAAGCTGGAAATAGAACTTAATAACCTAGGGCAATAAAAGTGATTTGAAAGAGAAAAGCATTTCAAAATAAAAAATTAAAATCTGTCCTTTCAAAAAACTGCCATCAAATTGGTGGAATTTCATTTTATATTATATGTGCNACATCTTCTCAACTGAATGAAATTCTTTTATTTATTTATTTCTTTCTCTTTCTTTCTTTCTTTCTCTTTCTTTCTTTCTCCTTCCTTCCTTCCTTCCTTCCTTCCTTCCTTCCTTCCTTCCTTCCTTCCTTCCTTCCTTCCTTCCTTCCTTCCTTCCTTCCTTCCTTCCTTCTTTCTTTCTTGTAACAAGCATACTTTTGATATCAAACATCTAGCTTTCAGGTTTATAATAGTCTTTATTTAAAAGACACAGTGACCCTTCTTGAATACAGACACTACCTGTAGTTGTGCAATACTAAATAAAGTAAAATATACCAGTTATGCTTTTGACAAGAATCCTTGACTTCAAAACATGTAGGCATGTATTCTTCATTGGAAAATCATAATTGTATTCATCATGCCCCATAGTCACAGCTGAGGAGAGAAAAATATCATCTTTACTATCAACTACTCAATTGAGGCTTCTAAAATGAGCTTACACAGTCAAGTCTCAAACTAAAGCAGACATAGTCATTAAAAATAATATCTACCATCATATGACTGGATTTGTCAAGTGCTACTAACAAGGTCACAAATCTATTGCACTACATTCCCCTAGTACAGAGGCATACATGAGATTTTCCCGAAATGTTGTAATCTCCAGAGCTCCTACAGGCCGAAAGCTTTCAGTAAGATATAGCTACTAGGCCATTTTTGGGGTGACACAAATTTGTTCTGGCTATAATGGCCAAAAAATTTATAAGTGAGCTCACTACATTTCTGGCAGCAGGTAGGGGGTAGGTTTTACCCCTCAGGCACAGCACCGCTCTAGCAGAGCATGCTGCTGCTGCTTGATTCAGTGCATGAGTTACTCGGGTTTGTAGGACCAGGCACAGACATGGTTTTATGCTGCCAAAGCTGCTTAGACACCGCCCTTCTATTGCCATAACTTGGCCTTACACACAAGCTCTCACCCATTTGCAGGCAGCTAGTGAACCAAGTGTAACGGGGAGAAATACTTGTGAGAGAGCTCACTGCAACAGGCTCTCTAAGGGAGGAGAGCCTGAGAAAGAAATTCCCCATGCAACTTTTATTCAGCTGGTCCTAAAACTCCGTATTCCTGAACTGAATGAAGCAGTCATTTAGCTAAGAAATCAAAACAAGATACTTTTTCTCCTTCTTTGGGTTTTTTATCTCTGCCCACTAGAGAGAGAAAGAGTGAGCACATGTCTCGAAATGTTTAATTGTAGAAAGGCATTGGGAGCTGGAAAGCTGTGACTGATATTATTAATGTTGTGGTAATACTTAACAGCAGCATAGGTCTATTTATATTCCTCTTTTCCAATCAATTATTGTTGAAAATTGTAACTTTATCAGTTATCGATCTTTGCATTCTTATCTTAGATTCTGTTCTAGATGTAAACGGAGATTTAAACAGAGCAACTGCAAGAAATAATAAGTATACTAACACTATTAGGCTGCCTAATTGTAAGTTTCTGAAGTACATCTCTTTTTAATGGATTAAGTTTTAACCAAGCTGTCTGGAAAAAAAACATTAAAGATTCAGCAGATCAGACACTTAGGAACAATGTACTTTCTGTTTAATTTTAGCTCTCCTAGTCTAGTGGTATACTTTTCTGCTATGTGTTTCCTCTTCCTATTATAAAACTTCGAATTTATTATAAGAACCATAGAATTTAATTAATGTAATTCTAATAATGTTACTATATAACAATAAATAATGAATAAAATTCTGAACAGATAAAAGTACCCTGTAGTAAAATTAATATATCAAAAGCAAGTAAAGAAAGTCAATAACAAACTACACAGAACATAATTACTACCAAAATATTGCCATCTGAATGAAAAGAACTGAAAATTATTGTGTCTACATAACTCACCACACTCAAAGAATACCCAGCTGATCAATGATTTCAAAGAAAGTGAGTACCTTTCTCATTAATTGTGTTATGGTTTTAAATTGAGGAGACCAGAAGCATTGCAGGCTTTGAATTACATTCAGTATTTATACAGGAAATGAGAACATTCATGATTCCACTAGAGAGAGTCAAATGATTTTTAGAAGAGATATAGAACTGAGGGTTTCAGAGCAAAAATCAGCCTAAGAGTAGATGAGCTTGAAAATCTCACAGAGATAAAAAATGGTAGTATTTTAAACTTATGTAAAAGAGAATCTATCCAGTATCGTTTGAACACACAYCAGTACCCAGCATCCAAATTCTAGTCAAAGATATACTATTTACTGTGATTTTAGAAGCACTGTGTACACTCAGATTCACACATACTCATATAGATAATAATTTCCACTGTCTCCCTCTAAAAGTACTTATTTCTCTATGTGCATTAGAGCAATTTCCAAGTCAATAAGATATTTTAAACACAGACCAGTTCCTCTGAAGGAACCGAATAATARTATAGAGTACGATAATATTTTTTTTCCCAGTTTCTACAGGACTAAAGCAGACTACAGTAGGAAAGCTATCCTATACCACTTACCATAGCAAGTGTAATGCCATAGTATCTTACATCTTTATTAGGTAATTTTGAAGAATTAGAAATAAAAAGAAAAGCAATCAACCATAGTTACTTGTACCACTGATCCACATGTTTAGAAAAGCAGCGTTTCATTCTCTTTGTGTAATTTCTGTTTTTGTTAGCTATCAGCAAAATAAAAATAGCAAGATAAAATAACTAATTGTTTCCAAATACTGTTTCTTATCACCTGAAAACCCCACATTTGTTTGAGTGGGATGCCTGGTACTGGAGGCACAGCCAGCCTGCTTGAGGTACCACCTAAAAATACATGAGCAGGAGGTAGGTCTCACTGAAATCCCACTCTGATTTCTGAAAACTCCATTATGATTCCATGTTCTTTGACCTCAAATTTCTAGAATGTCCTTTCAGCCATAATTTAGTACTATTTTGGAATAAGGTAGTGTAGCTGTACAATCTGAAGTCCTATTGCACTAATAATAGCATTCTGCAAAATACTTATAAATTTATGTAAAAGGTTTTCTTTCCTTTGTGTGTCCAAACATACACCCACTATGGAGGAATCTATGAAAATCTATGGCATTTACAATGAAAATGCCATATAAACATCTTTACTGGACAATGAACTTAAAAATAGTTTTGTATTTTTTTATTTTATTAAATAACAATTTTTTGTTTCAGCTTTTAGAAAAAAAGCCTCCACTTAGAACACTACTTTCAAAGACACTAGAAACATTTTAAATGAAATAAAAATTTCAATTTCTCTACAATCCCAATTTAAAAAAAAATCTGCAAAAAATTATTTTAGGTGTCTCTATAGAATAAAGATTACTTTCTGTTTCTGCCTAATGTAGCTGCATGTCTCAGTTTCTGGTGTATTTGATTTCTGCACATATCCAGGTATGATATGCAATGGAGTACCCAGTACTAATATCTGCTTAGAGAAGTGAATACATATTCAAAATACACAACTGATGAACGCTCATATATACATTTGCAATGATCTATTTTTTATGTGTCAAAAGCGCTGATGGTCTTGTAACTAAATAGAGCAATTTTTTATTAATCAATACTAAACTTATATGCATGCAACAATATACTATTAAAATAAATCCTTTCTACACAGGACTTTATAAGAGTTGAGTAGGTCTCATATTTGCATTTTCGTCTTTGTGTTGTCATTTAGGTTCTTCCAGTTTCTTGTCTTACTGTTTATTTGCAGTTTCCGCCTTTTTTTTTCCAAACAGCACAAGTGTTTCCATTCCTTGACTTCTGAATTTCATTTCCCAAGTATCAAYGACAAGAAGACATCAAAACCACAGTGTTTTCACTGAGTTAAAACTTGAGTTTGATCCTGAACCTACATTATGAGTTTATACACTAGTTCTAGTCCGCAGATGTCTCTAATTGGTTTTCTCATAGTGGAAACAAGATAACTGGAGAAGAAACAAAAATTCTTCTTAGAAAAGAATTTTATACTCTTTTTTTCCTCCAATTTATCAGAAGAGTTAAATATGATGATTTTATATGACTGACTCTTGGATGCATTGATGCCCGTGTTTAAACAGTTTATGAATTCATCTTGTGTAAAAATGATAAAGCGGCATTTATGTCCTTAACTATCATAACGAACAACAGTTGCAACAGTAAGCATAGATTCTGAACCCTGCTGCATTTAAGAATAAATTTGAATTTTTCTATAAATCTAGGTATTAATTTATAGTATTTCAGCTGATGTCTTGTTACTTTTCCTTTTCTCTGCCTCCTGCAATTACCCTTAATGAATTCTGAGGGTACATTTACAAGCACTGATGCAGATGAAGATTTTTTTTTTGTCCGTAATCTGAACTGGCTACAAACAAGCCAATTTCTTTCCAGATGTTAAACAGAGGGAATAGTGCCGGTTATGGCCAAGCTAAAACACTTTCCTAGTAGATACATGTACTCTATTTTTAAAACACTTGTCTTTGATTTCCAGACTGTCTCTCACTCCTTCTGGCTGGATTGGTGTATCTTTTCATTTCCATCCTCTAAACTAGCAGAGTATGATGGATTTCTGGTCAATTACCTTATCCTTCTTTGAAAGCAGGAATACCTTGCATGTCCCACACTGTGTGAGTGCCTATGCACAAATACAGAAATTAGTTCAGTGGAGCTAGTTTCCAGTAAATTATCACCTGTACTTCATGAGAACTAATTTCACATGTAGACAAATCCTGACAGGCTGACATGATATCAGTGATTTATAGAAGTTGTTCTCAGCTACCTTCCCTGCAGAAATTAAAAGAGGGACTCATTAATTCCCAGGCTTACTATACCGGGAAGTCACTCATTAAAGGTCTTATGACTGTTAAATCCACCTGACTGTTGTATGAATAATAAAATTTGCATGTTCATGGTTTCACATGGAATATAAAGCATATAAGAAGAGAAGGAATCCAGAAATACAGCCAGGATCTTTTCCTTCTTAAAGAGTTCTCCCACCACCAGAATCTCCTCTAATATTTCTTACTTACATGTTATGAATATCAAGACCAAACAAAATTTCTTTTCTAAGTGAATACTACTCACTGTAACCAATGGTCTTCACATTTGTCAGTGGTATATGAATGACAAGTCCTCATTCTTCTTTGCTGCAAAAGTTCACTTACTTTTTATAATTTTGTTTTTGCATCCATTCACTTTTACATTGACCTTATTGGTTCCTTAATCATCTCCTGAATGGAATTCAAGCTCTCCATTCTCCCTTCCTAAACCAGCACACTATGTATGTTAGGGTACATTTTATGCACACACTTGTTTTCTGTGTTATATTATCCTCTGCTGTATGCTCAGACCTTGTTCAGCTGATACTGGGGCATTAGGATAAAAGAGCTGGATAGGAACATTTCTACACATGTGGAACACATTTACAAAGCAGTTTTACCACTCTTTGTACTACCATTTGTACAGTGGCGCCTAGAAATCCCGGCTGAAATCAGTGCCCTACCGTGCCAAGCACTTGGGAGAACCACAGCAGGTTACCATCTTGGTAATGACAAGATCACAGTAAGAAAGGACAAAAGTTTGGAAGGTTTATAGAGCCACAAAAACCTGGAAAGTGACTCAATAGATCAGTGCCTTAGATGGGAGCTGCTCCTTGACTCCCTGTCCTGAAGCTGGGTAATATTGTGTTTCTGTATTTAGCAGAAATAACTTGGAGACTGAGATGGCTTTTCCAAGTCCTGAAGCCAAGAGCTTCGGAAGTTTTAAGACATCTGAGCAGCTGGTGGCAGATATAATATTTTTGTGACTTCTGCACTCTACATTTTTATCTTTGAAAACCTTTTCATATTTAAAACATATATCAGGATGTTATTCCTTTCCCTATTTTACTGCCCAGAAGCAACAGATAAAAATCCTCAGTGTGTATCAGTATCTTTCTAGATTCTGCTGCAATACAACTATTCTGAGAATGAGGATTTCAAATAGTAAGTGGTAAAGAAAGTTCAAGGAAACAAGAATCCAATTTCCTGTGAAAGGTATAACTGTATTACTGGTATAAAAACAAATGAACTTTTTAACGGCCTAAAATTAGCTTTATTCTGAAGTCTTATTTTTTTAACATGTCTTGTTATAAAACTTTAAAAAACTCACCAAACTATCTTCATTTACTTAAGAAGAGATCAACTGCAGAATCARGGATCTTTATGTCCGGTGAGCTCAAAAATCTGTACAACATGATGAACAGGTGGTTCATGCTGAAATTATCCTGGAGTGATTCCTTCAGGGAGTCATTACTCAGTTGTTTGGAAGTTGTCTCTCTCATTTTAGCTAAAGTCAGGACCTCGGTTTATGTCTTATGAGCAAAACCATTAGAATACACAGGAGAATGATATCTTGCCACATGAGCCTAGAAATAATTTTGTGAGAATGGAATATTTCCTCAGTTTTTCTAGGAACATCTGAGTAATATTTCTAAACCCCAGGAAGAGATGAGGTAGAGATTCTCAATTTATGCAATGCTCTTGTGCTTTGTTTTCTTTTAAAATAAGTTTTATTTCTTTTTCTTGTTCTCCCAGGAGTCAGGGCATGGTTGGCTTTGAAAGAAGAGTAAAAATGAATTATGATGCTGCTATGAAATAGAGAGTAGCTGCATGAGCCATTTCTTAATAGAGATATAAGGGTACAAAATCCAGGGATAATGCTCCTATGCTATGGTTAGTGAAGACATTTCTGGATACTAGCATATAAATGTCTAAGGTATAACAACATGGAATCATAGCATAACTTATGTTGAAATGGACCTTTGAATGTCTTCTAGTCCAAACCAGTGCTCAAAGCAGGGACAGCCTTTAAATCAGATCAGGTTGCTCATTAATTTTCTCATCTGAGTTTTTCATTTAATTATTTGAGATTTTAGTACTTAGCAGATTGTAAATTGGTATTTTGTAGAATTTTTATAATGGGAAAGGAGTGACTAGATTTAAAAAAATATTTTCATACCTTAATAAATATATTGTTATAAATAAATTGATACAGATAATATGTTCAATAGTTGATACAAGCATATTTAATGATTTGGCTGTACATTATGGAAGTTTAAAAATTATTGGGGTATATTGTATGAATACATCAAAGCAAATTCAAATTGAGAAGATGTCTACTAAGGGGGCAAATCCTTAACAAACAAATATAATTTACATACAGGATAAACTTAGCTCTAAATGTATAAGTCACAGCAAGTAGCTATGGTGTCAATTTTAGATACAAATTCTTGTTGTGTGTAAAAGTACTTATAGGAAAAAGGTTTTGAGGAAAAAACCATGGTGGATGGTTATAATATGATCCACTTGAAATGGTGAGTAGGGGGTAATTTTAACAGTTTTACTGCTAAGCACTCATGCATCACATAAATTCAGAGAAAGTTGAAAGTAAATATTAGAGGTTGGTTTTACAGTATAAAATTGATTTTACTAGACATGGAGTGACCGTTTTCCAATGTTTATTCATCTATAGCTGCCTTCAAAATTGATACAGCAGTAGAGAAAAGATAGAGTTCAAAAGGTTGTCTGGATCCCCTTTTATTCTCTCTATTTTAAAGAATTTATGGAAACTGTCGCTGACAATAGAAAGAAGCTTTTTCTCTAGGTATTACTGTGGCCTGTTTCGGCTATTTCCAGATTGTGTATGGAGCAAAGCAATTTACCAGTACTTTTTAGGAGAAGAATTATTAAAGGGTAGTCAAAGAAAAAAGAAAGGCTTTGAATAAAGTGAAACATTCCTTAAAGGTAGAGGATTTGCTTGAGTATGAAAGGAAGCAATCTTAGGCTCAAAAGGTTATTAGAAGATCTAAGAAGCCCTGCTGCCAAAATCTCTACAGCACTATTAATAAACATACTTCAGTGGGAAAATATGAAATAAGATTATAAGGATAAATGTAAGAGAGCACAGATCCTTTGCAATACCTAGTTTAATTAAAAGTGGCATTACTCTTGATTCTAATGCATTGAAGTTGAACATGGATAAGGTTTCACTTAATGTTATTAAAAGCATGCTGATATGAAGCAGATATTTTTGGTGTCAGGAATATATTTTAAAGAGATGTTTCATGTTAGACTAAGACTGAAGTGGACGAAGCTCTGCAATTCTGTTGCTAGTTAGTGAACTTGAAGAACAGGTATTCTTTGATTTTGAGGTATCTTCCCTTGACAGGTTTAATGCGGCTTATAGATTGTGTTTAATAATGTGAGCAACAAATGCATTTGTTAATATTTTTAAGCTTATTTGAAGCAAGAGGCAAAGCTCATCTATTTCAAAGTCATACAAT
Source organism: Parotia lawesii (assembly GCA_003713295.1). NCBI lineage: Eukaryota > Metazoa > Chordata > Aves > Passeriformes > Paradisaeidae > Parotia > Parotia lawesii. Next base: position 864,714 of record RAHM01000056.1, on the reverse strand, counting down.
GTTAGATGGGCTAGATAAAAGATCTATAACAGAACAGACTCTAGGAATATTTTGTTAGATTTTGTGTTTGTTACCACTAGAAACTTTAATCAAAACTTATGATACTATAAGATTAATCTGGGCCAATTTTTGGTTGAATATGAAGAAATTGAGAGGAGTGGGTAATGAAGAAAATATCCCCCCAAAAAACCATAAATGTGATTGTTTACCATTGTTTTGGAAGGCATTTGACTAAGCCTGAGTCTGTGTTTAAAACTGGAAATTCCCAGTAAAACATCAAGGATATTGAATCCATGTAAAATGAAATAAGGAATACCYGACAATGTGGAAAGAGTCACAGAGCAAGAAAAAAGTTCTGACTCCTGAAGCTGAGGATTACTCTGTTCAGTTGCAGTGGCAGGAGGCTTGATAGAAACAGAAGATCTCATGCATAAAAAGGGAAAGTGAGGACTTCCTCTCCATTGCTAAGAGCAGTAAATGTATGCCTGTTTGAGGAAAGTAATTCTTTAAATATAAATAAGACATTTGCATATCCATACACATATAGGCGTGTGTGTGTACACAGGTGTGTGTGTGTGTGTAGAATTGGAGGAGAATGGCCTTTAGTCCTCTCCTACAGGAGAAGGAGGAGATTTGTTCTCTATCTGGCTAACCAGTGGCTTGGGTCAGGAAGCCTCAGCTTCCCCTTCTCCAGACAGATGAACATAATCAATCTCACCTGAACATTGACGGCTTAAGCAGAAGCACATCATCGGTGCCATAAGTATTTGCTCCCATTGCCTAAAAGAAAGCTTAAGGGGACTGGGTTGAGGATAAATATTTGAATTAAAAAATGTCTAAATTCAGGTAGGACTAAACTTCTGTCTCCCTGAGGGTGTTCAAAGAAATTGTGTCATTATGGGAAGTTCTTCAAATACTCAGTGGTACAAAGTAGCCAGACAGCATAAAGTAATGTATAATATGTAGATTTGCACACATTGTTCTGTCCTTCCACCTGGCTTTTATGTTCTTTCGTATGTGACCACTTTTTCTCCTCATTCATTCAAGTGTTTACATTCATGTGTACAAATGTATCTGGCTTGGTGTACCTCTACATGAATCAAGAGTAATGCCACTTTTAATTAAACTAGGTATTGCAAAGGATCTGTGCTCTCTTACATTTATCCTTATAATCTTATTTCGTATTTTCCCACTGAAGGGAAATGTCTGTTAATAGTTTGACTTGGTGTACCTCTGCATGTGCCATCTGTGCCATCGTCTTTCTTTGTTCCTCCATCTCTTTCAGAGGTTCTCTTTCCTTATTTTGAAAGAATTTACACTGTATTAAGGAACAATGTTCCATGGGTAAAAACTATATTGAAATTGGCAGAATCTAGTCTTCAGAAACCTGTCCTTTCACCTACATTCTTCCTCTAAATCATTATCAAATGTTAAAGTATGGTGACAATTAAGGGCAAAAAAAGAAAAGAAAAAAATTCAAGTCTTATATAAACTGAATTATTTCACAATGGGATCCCCCTAAGATATTCATTCTAGCATACTTAGAGGACTGGCTGAAGTAATTTCAGAGTCACTAGTAAAACTTTTTTTCTGAGAAATCGTGGAAATAGAATTCCAAAGACAGGTAGACCAGGAAATTGTAGACCAGTTATCCTAACTTCAGTTCCTGGAAAAAGACAGGAACTTTTCATCAGAGAAAAAAAAATTACTAAAAGACCATAAGGAGGTAAATAGCACCCAGGGTGGTCTTGTCAAAAGCACAACATGTCAGAACAAGCCTATTTACTTTTAAGACAGGATAACAAGTCTCATGGATAGGAGAAAAGCAGCAGATGTCATACATTAGTGTCTCAGGCTTTACGCTGTTTCAGACAACACACTCAAAAGCAGACAAAATGTAGCTTAGAAAAGAATCTACCGTAAAGTGAATGCACAGTTGTTGGGAGAGCAATACTTGGAGAGCAGTTATCAGTGCTGCAACTCGACAGATGTGGCAAGTGGGGTCTAAGCTTGGTCTGGTACTATTCACTGTTTTCATTAGATGATTGAGTAGAGACTGCAAATATTGCATTAATTGAAAAATTATAAGACATATTGAGAAGGGCTGCCAGGTTAGAAGTTCATCTACCCTGACGTGCTGCAGAAAGAAGCAAAAACCAGGATAAAGTTTCACATGTACAAATGAAAACTTTGTACTTCTTCAAGAATAACCATGCAAGTAAAACAGGGAACAGTGGAGCAAGCAGCAGTTCTGTAGAAACAGAACTGCGGGAAGCAGCTGACAACTATAACTCAGAGATTGTGACTAAGAGCGTAACAAAAGCAAGTTCTTCTCAGCACTCTGTGAAATTTCCTAGCTGGTAAAATGATAACAAAAATATACTATATAGAACTGTGTTTTGTGCTGTGCCTGAATACGTGGATGGAAAAGAAACAAAACAAGAAACTTTTAAATATATTACGGCTATAATTATCCATCTTTGAAATTAACATAATAGTGTTTTGGCTAGATATTTRATTTAGCTTTGCTTTTTTTAGAGTGTTTGGTTTTGATTCCTGAAATAGAACACACTAATTATAATCTACAATAAGCTTTCTCTCTACGGAGCAAATGCAGTTTTCTTCCACTTCAGATTGATAATTCAGCCACAACAAAATGTATAGAAGAACTTCTTATAGTTTTCTACAACTTTATGCTGATATAAATGATTGTAAAAAGTGACTGGTTGTGAAGATATGGAAAGCATGAGCTTTGTTTACTCAAAGTATTTTACATCCAAGTAGGATGCCCAATGTAGTCTCCGAATTTAACACAACAAATAACTGCTAATTGCTGGGCTTGCCAAAGAGATGTAAGGCTGGTGCTGATCTCAGACTGTTACAGTAATAATTTCACGTAAATGGAAAGTAGTAATAAATAAATCCCAAATGTTTCCTAAGAGAAGTGATTTGTTGCCAAATTAAATAAAACCAAGTCCCAAATAATATGAATTACATATAACACAAGCATCTTCTTGTTCACAACCTCTTTGGCTTTTTTTGCAAGTTTCTAATTGCAAGGCAAGAGGGATTACTGTGGCTTGCATAATAGTTTTCATTCCTCAATTCTCCCCTCGCTTGTGCACAAACTCCTTTCTTATATGGTATTTACTTCCATTAATTACAGTATTTTTAACAGGCAGTTGACTGTACTTAAATACCCTTGAAATTGAAAAATACAGGGTAAATTAGTATCTATTTAATTTTGAATTTATTTCTTGAAAACATTCAGCCACTACAACAACTTGTTCATGACAGTATCACTGATACCTTTCTGTCATAAACTCTCATCCACAGTGAATATGTGTCAGAGAGAAAACTTTTGATAGTATGGGACGAGAACGTTCTTTGTAAGTTTGGTTTTGTTTGGTTGAGTTCGGTTTTTTTGTGGGTTTTTTTTTTTTTTATTTTATTTTAAAGGATCTGAATTACTTTCAAAGCTGTGTCCAGCTTGCCTCTGTCCAGCTTGCCTGCCTGGAAGCTACCTTACATATCCTGCAAGAGTTCTTGGCTAGCAGAGGCCAAAGTCATGTCAGGGAAGAAAAAAATTAACAGTAAGGACTATAACATGTAGTTCTAAAAAGCACACCTTAGCTGTGTTTTTATTTAGCAATAAGTCAGAAAACAACATAAATCTGATCCTTGATTTGAAATTGAAGGTAATGTCCATCATATGGACACATCACAATGTATATAGTGGTACATGAATTTATAATATTACTGCACATCTGTAATCTGGTACATTATAGAGAGGAGATCTCAACAGAAATAGCTAAAATATTTCATTCTGGGTTTTGTTTGTTTGTTTTATTAAATGAACAATTTAGTCTAGCCATATTCAAAATGAACTGGGCCCTAGTCCAACTATGTCCAGGTCAAAGACAAATTAAAAATTCCATGTTACAAAGTCACATTCATCCACCTATGACAAACATTCGAGAACAAATATGCTGATCTTAAGCAGAAATGCTTTGTTATTTGTCAGTATATAACTGATTTAATTTAAGTTGGTAAGGAGTGAAACTGAAAATGAATGCAGAATTTCCTTTAAGCGTTTAGCAGAAACAAGGGAAAAGTAAAAAAAAATATTTAACATAAATTCTACTGTCTTAATAGTGCCTATATCTTTAATACACAGGCAGAAGAAAGCCTCTTTTTTACATTCCATACTGGGATCACTGATGATTGTCAGACTTTATTCCTTATGTCAGAGTTTTGTTCAGTGTTTTCTCCTTGCARCAGTAGAAGACCTGCATTGTAACTAAACTTTTGCACAATTATTCCAAAGAAATTTGAATGCAATTTCAATTACTTGCACACTGTATTTTCAGAGAGACTAACCGTGTATTCAGTTGGAAGCATTAAAAAATACAAGCGCATCTGAAAAGAATGCTTTTTCCTGTGACCTCAGCCGTCAGAAGAAGAAAAACACAGCTGGGAGCAGTATCACAAAGCAGACGACCTAGAGGAAGAGAAGGCTGCAAGCTGTGCCTCGGTAGGGCACGGACAGCTGCAGAAATGGAGCCGTGAAGCAGCCGGTTGGGGAAAGCCAAGCCAAGCAGTAGCGTCGCTATGATAAAGCTGTGGGAAGCTTTTTGAAGCTCTGACATGGCTCCCCAAGCAGCGTGGTCAATTGAAAGAGAAGCACTGCACGGGGCTCGGTGGCCCGAAGCTCTGGGGAGGAGAGGTAAAGCCTGTGCACGCCAAAGGGCAGGAGACAGCTGGCTACAGCAGGCATTGAGGGCAATCATTGCCTGCCTGCTGAGCCAGGCGGAGAAGCAGCAAAGCCAAGGCTGTGCTCAAACCTAGGGTAAGTAAAGGCTAGTAAGCCCTTTATGCAACTGGTATGAATGGCATGCAAATGCTATTGGGATAATGAGAAAGTAAATTAAACTTGATTTTTTTTTTTTTTTTTTGAGTGTATTTCCACAGGAGAGTTAAAGCAGACTGGACAGGGAAACCAAATAAGCTTCTGGAAAGAAACGAGACAAGGCTCAGCAGAAACTGCTGAGTTAAAATGGAACAGCACCGCTATCAATATCATCAGAAAGTGAGACTTCGCCTTGCTGATAGGCAAAATCCATGTTTCATGATCTGAAAGCAATCCTGCAAGGCTGGCTTTCCACTATGATTTGTGGCAGTGGTTTTTCCTATACCTATAAGCAAAAAAAAGAGAAATGCAGAATCCCTTGGTAATGGATACAAGCAGAAAGGCTCTACCTGTGACTAGGATGACAAATGTATTTGGAATAGTCAGACTTTGTTAGGTGAAGTTATGCAGAGACCTTAGACTTCAGCCGCAGTGGCAGGGACGCTACAAGGCAAAGTGCCAGGGCCAGCAGTTGGGTCACAACAAACCCACACATTGCTACAGGCTTGGGAAAGAGTAACTTGGAAAGCTGCCCAGCAGAAAAGGGCCTGGGGACWTTTTTGACAGCAGCTGAACATAAGCAAGCAGTGTGCCCAGGTGGCCAAAAAGGCCAGCGGCATTGTGGCTTGTATCAAAAATAGTGTGGCCAGCAGGGCCAAGGCAGGGATCACTGCTCTGCACTAGTGAGGCTGCACCTCAAAACACTGTGTTTCATTTTTGGGCCCCTCACTGCAAGAAGGACATTGAGGGGCTGGAGTGGGTCCAGAAAAGTACAACAAATCTGGGGCAAGGTCTGGAGCATATATCCTGTGAGGAGCAGCTGAGGGAGCTGGAATTGTTTAGCCTGGAGGAGGCTCAGGGAGGACCTTATTACTCCCTACAACTGCCTGAAAGGAGATTGTAGTAAGGTGGGGGTTGGTCTCTTCTTGCAAGTGACAAAGAGTAGGACAAGAGGAAATGGCCTCAAGTTGTGCCAGGGGAGGTTTAGATTGGATATTGGGTAAAATTTCTTAGCTGAAAGGGTTGTCAAGCGTTAGAACAGGCTGCCCAGGGAAGTGGTGGAGTCACCATCCCTGGAGGTATTTAAAGCATATATAGACATACGTGGCCCTTGGGGACATGGTTTAGTGCTGGACTTGGCACTGCTGGGTTAACAGTTGGACTCAATGCCCTTAGAGGCCTTTTCCAAACTAAACGATTCTATGATTCTATAAAAACATATTCAAGCTGACCATGAAAAGGGTCAAATACAATCCTGGGGAGAAATTTAGCATGAACACAATTCAAACAGAAAGTTTCAGCTATTCATTCTCCTGTAATACCCTCCCTGCTGATTTCTCTGCCTCATTTACTGTAAAAGCTGTTCAAAGCATATCACTTCAGGTTTTTTTTTTTTTTCTGTAGTTGAGAAGAGAGTCTGAAAGTAACAAACAATAAAAATAATACATAGATTGAAAATATGAACACCTCAAAACATTTTTAGAGCCTTTAAAAGTGGAAAGAGATTTATTATCTTTCCAACACAAATGAAAAACAAGAGGAATTGAAATGGATGGTTATATACCACAGGATCAAATAAAGTTYAGATATGAAGCATCTGAAAGATGCTGTAGTATAAAGAATAAGATTAAGATTCTCCACAAACTTACAACACTTTGTTCAGACAAATYAAAGAGATGTGCAAATTACAAGAGCTACTATTAAAAATCAGCATTAATTTGTGTTTCCAACTGCCAAGCAAAAGAGTAGTCAGAAAAAATAGCCTGTACTTCTGCCCTAGTTTTTATTTCGCTCTTGGGCCACACAGGACACTGTATATGGATAATACTTGAATAACTTTTGTCTACTTAAATAACACTTGGAAATCTTTCAGCTAAAGTTTTTATGGCTTATTCTTACACATCTTAAACTGAAGGCTGGATATGTTAGATAGGAGCTTTTCCCTGGATTGTTTTTTTTCTTTAGGTTTTGTCAGAAAGTATCTGAAAATAAGACATTTCTTGTTATTTTTGCCTTTGATTAAAAAGCACTTCATCCAGCAAATAATTAAGAAAAAGATACAAATCTTTTTTTACCTATGAAGTCATTGGTGAAATACTTGTAGCAAAGAAATTAAACCCCACATGTAAGAAGAACAAAAGAGATGCATTTAGACTGTGTAGCGGTTTGTTTCTTGAGAACCTCGCAACGTCCAGGAATTGCAAAGCTTTCTAGGAGTGGTTGGGTGGTGTGGGTTGTGGATTTTAAATTACAGATTTTTAGTGCAGCCTCTTTATGAAGCTCTAGAAGAGACAATTGGTGTGGATTTCTGAGTGCCAAACTGCCTTACAAGAACTGCAAAAAGCTTTAATGGCAGCACTTGCCTTAGGGCTTTCTGATTTAACCAAGCCCTTTGAATTGTTTGCACATGAGAGGCAACAGTATTTTCTTCTCCTTTTTCAGTAAGAACGAACCAAGAGACTCTGCCCTCTTTGCCCACTCACCTTATTAGATAAGTCCCTGAACATCACTGCAGTATCTGTGAGCAACATCCTCTCCAATAATCACGCAAAACCACACACAGAATCACCAGGTTGGAAGAGACCTCCAAGATCACCGAGTCCAACCCATGCCCTAACACCACCTCAACTAAACCATGGCACTGAGTGCCATATCCAATCTTTTTTTAAACGCATCCAGGGATGGTGACTCTACCACCTCCCTGGGCAGACAATTCCAGTATTTTATCACTCTTTCAGTAAAAAATTTTTTCTTAACATCTAACCTAAATTCCCCTTGGTACAGCTTGAGACTGTGTCCTCTTGTTCTTTCAGTTGTTGCCTGGAAAAAGAGACCAACCTCCACCTGACTACAACCACCTTTTGTATTCATTATAGACTAGATTCAAAAATAAGGATTTAGAGAATGCAGTTAGACCATCCACAAAGTCTGACAAATTTCATTTTTATCTTACTGTGGCAACACAACTCAAGAGAGCCAAGAAAAGCAGAATTTGCAACAAAACATGGGTTTTTAGCAACAGGATTACACCAGTAGACCAAGAGTCAGTGCTGTCATCTTTCTTCATTTACCTAGAAGAGGATTAGTGTAGTGACCTGAATCTAACATCTCCATCATACATGATTTGAAACTATCCAGAAGACCAAAGAGTGGATGGGGCCTTTGTAAGGATTCACAACGTGTTTGGTAGGCATTTTCCAAGCAGTTTCCAACTCAGTTTCCCCTAGAAAGAATTGAGTTACTCCGTATGAAATACATGTGCAGTAAGTAAACATTATTGGGTGATTTGCTCAAATTTATGCTGTTAATGGACTTAAAAATAACATCATATACGACATCTTAATCATCTGCTTCTGTGGTTGTCACATGTGATTCCCTGCACAATTAATCAAAAGAAGTACTCATAAAGTCTTGAGTTATACTTTTATAGCAAGCTGTTTGAATGAAGACAAGTTTAACCTTCTCTAGATTAAAAATTTAGGACTTCTGCATCCCAACTCAAGTTTTATTTAATCTTTAAGCTGTCTGCAGCTCCATTTATGACATAAAGGTTCTGGATGGTACTGACACAGACACCATCCTTCAGTTTCTTTCTGCTTAGCTCAGGCGATCCCTGCTGTGCTTCCTGGCTTCTGTCAATCACATTCATGCACACCTTCATTTATCTAGAGATTTTTCAGGGAACCAGTGCGATTACCTAAAGCCTGATGACTTTTCTGTACTGATTATGCACTTATGTCAGTTACTGCATCCCAGTCTTGGTGTGTCCTGGAGCACTTGATTTCATTTAAGGGATTCTCCTCATCTTTGGACCATATGACTTCTTTAATTGTTGAAGGACACRTGACTTAAGTCAGATTTTAAGTGGTTAGTTCTTTTGCCATTGGCTTTCTCAAATTTCCATTTGCTTTCTTAAAAACATTATCAATCAAACTTCAAATATTTAAAAAAAAAAGCCACATTTTTAGCCCTTGCCTAAATGTGCAATAGATTTAGCTGCACTTCAGATTCGAAGATCCCCTCAAGTGAACAGTTGAACTTACTCCATACTCTAGAAAGGTTTAGCAAAGTGAATTTGAGACATTATTTGAGATCCTTACTCGATAGCTGGGCTTCCACAAAACATGAACCATGGGCTTAACTCAGTAATGAAAGTTTCATGAAAATTCTTTTGAGAAAGAAGCTGTCATACATAAGTGGTGCAGAGAATCAATCTTTGTAAAATTTTGGAAGCGGAAAAGTCCCTTCAATTCCCATGGTGAAAAATAAATGGCAAAACTGATAGGTGTTACAGTTTAAGTCATGTTTAGGGAAAGAATCCACTCTGAATGATGTAATCTACCATTATGTCTGATGAATAATGACAGAGGAAGCCATGCCAAGACTGTACTGCAGCAGTTGTGGAAAGCAGACAGTGTTTCAGCAGTCTCTTATTACTAGCATGAATCCTATTGAAAAGCATTTCTTCTGTAGTGATATATATATATAGATATAGATATAGATATAGATATAGATATACACACTTATATACATATATATATGACAGCGTTAATTTATTTTTTGAGTTTTGTAACCCCAAATATCCATATATAAAGAAAGCTAAACTGTGATTTCACTGAGGAAAAGAAGAAACCCATATGGCCTACAAGCAAAACCAGGTATGTTTTAAAATTCTGCTGGCTTCTATAAATTAGTTTAACACAGTTTCAAAACTGTTTTGCCACAGTCCAACACATTTGAAGAAGTGCTTTAGCCAAGGCTTTGTACAGCACAACTATTTATTGTAATGTTATTCTAAATCTCAACAGAATTTCTCACCTATCTTCATCTAACACTATTAGAAGAGAAGTTCTACTACCAAAATGCTGTACAAAGGACTGACATTTTTGCACATGCCTCTTAAGGTCACAGAATCAAAGACTTTACTGTATGCTTCAGGGAGAAGAAATAGCATAAATATCTAGCTGGGGTCCAACAAGAAAGCAAAAAAAGAAGAGCTTTTAAACTGAAACTGAAAAAAACTCTTGGTAAAATGTTAATSTACTGATGACTGAGAGATATCACTCAGCAACAAGCAAATGGAAAACTTCCAAAAGGGAGGCTGTGTTGAGAAGATGATGTTCTCATTTACAAGCATTCTGGCCTCTGTTCCTTTTTAATAGATGCAGCAGTTACAAAAACAAGATTACAGAGGCCCTGTGTAGACCCTGTGGCATCTGGTTAAGTGGCCCACAATCTGTCTTTTTTTTTTTTTTAAAGGCCTACATCAAAGATGTGCCCTATTTATCTTTGTGTATTTGCTATGCAAGGGACCAGACTTACCATTTAAAAACTTGACTGGATATGTGTCGAATTCCACCTGAAGGAATCTTTTCTCCACCAGTAGGGACATGTTAAATGGATCTCTGGCTTTAAACCTTTTTCCCCAGGTTTTGCAAAACAACTTTCATTTCAAAGGGTTGTAAATGAACTGTAGCAATCATATGGCTGTTGCATTTTTAGTTCCCTGACTGTCAGTCGGTCACTGATGCATTAAAGGCATACAAAAAAAAAAAATCACAATAAACTCTGTAACATGAAAATACTGTCATCCTAAAGGATTGGAAATTCTGTTTTTAATTTTTAGGATAATCAAGCCATCTRCACGAGAAAATCTGCTTTCTACTGTTCTTACTTCAGAGAAAAATCCCAATCCATTCGATGGGAAAGGATATGTTTCACAGCCAACTGGGTAAAAATCAGAACATTTAGAGAGGATTTAATTGGGAAAAACAAAAAACAATTTAATCTGAAAACACAGTGCAAAAGGAGTTTAAAATGTGTATTATTAGTATAGGTATTAAAATATATCTGCATTCATTATGTGTGAATTTTTTTGAAAATGATGGTGTAGGTGATCAAAAAATAAGACATAGTTGTAGCCTTTCAGCACACTGTATCAAAAAAGTATACTATAGTCTCTATTAAAAGGAAATAGATATTGATGTAGGAATACCTGATGACAACGAGACTGATTTTGGTGGGAGCTGAAGCGGGCCATATTTATGGTTCAGCAGAAATCTTTAATTTACCTCATAAGATGCATGCACCTCAAAAGAAAAGTAAGGAATGCATTTGAGAATCACATACCTGCTAATGACTTTGGAAGCTGTTAGCTTTTTATAGYTCGGTTTAAAAGAGAGCAAACAGAAAAGTAAAAATGTCATAAAAAGTATTCAAAGAAACCTAGTCAATCCATAAAATAGATTTAAGSCTTGCTTTTTCTTTGTGCATCATTAACTTATTCTTTTCTCAGTAGACACAGGGAATAACTACTCAATACAGGTAACTTAAAACAGAGGTAATCCAGGGGAAAGACAGAGACAGTGTTGTGGTGGTTTCAGTCATCTCTTTATTATTACTACTGACAGGTAACTGAATTTCTCCTTTGCCTGAAGCCATACCACCTGAGGTTTTAATCTTGTCAGATTTTATGTGCTAAGCATGTTTGAGAGAGCTCTAAGGAATAACAGGTACTGCAGGAAATGGTTATTCTTCCTCTTGACTAGTGACACTTGCCAGTGCAACACACTTCCCATATGCAGCTTTCCCTCCCAGTGACTTAACACTTCCAATGGTATTACAGTGATAAAGGTATATAATAGCTTCTGTGATGTGATCCAGGAGACAGGCCAGCAGACTTAAAATCAAAAAGTATCAGCTTCTCTCACAATTTTGCCCATTCTGCCTGTTTGGAGATACACCAGGAAAGGACAAATCAGGAAAGGATGATCAAGGACAGACACCCACGGGTCCTGTCATGCATTTGTTGTGTAACTGCATAATACACCTATTCTGTAAAGACAAGATTCTGACAGCAATCCACTCTTTTATTTGGTACAACTTGTAATGAATTTACATACCAGTCTAGACTTCTCCTACCACAATCAAATTTATCATTGACAAATGAGAGTTTATAAAGTGAACTCCAGCTTTGGACAAAGGGAAAGAAGATTAAATATCTGCAGTWTTATTTAAATTTTTATGCTGCATTTCTACACTGAATATTAGAAAAGAGACTTTTAATGGTATCAATRTTTTTCCAATGTGGCAAACAGTGATGATGTCTGTTTATGTTTTAAAGGGGTGATTATGCTTGACAAGCAGACGAGTTCTCAGAAAACTTGGTCTGAATCCATGGGAAGGAATATGAGGTATTCAGTTTCTTGGACAGGGATTCTTCCTGGAATCATTAACTGTGATTTTTCTTTCCCCTCATCTTTTTATTTACTGTGTTCTCTCATTTCCGTCCTCATTGTTTTTGTCTGCTATATATTCTAACAGGTCCTAGATTCTTCCAGAAATACAGTATTGCCAGAAAACTGCAACAAATTAATTGCAAGACAGCCATGAATCCAACTTTGGATTTCCATTTAACCTTAACATGAGGTTTAGGTTTTACCAGGGAGTTATAAGGCATCTGAGAAATATGTTTCTTTTTCCACTAGCTTTGCCTTCAGATCAATAAACTCAGTCAGGGAGGCTGTTATAAACAACCAGAAGGTATTTTAAACACCACACTTTTTCTTGCAACTGTTATCTATACTCATACATGCCCCACTAGCYCGACTTCTTGGCTTTAATAGTGCCATTGTAAATCTAGAATGCAGTGAAGCCAAACCTTGGTTGTACTGATGGAAATGAAAAGTTGAAAAGCCCTGACTGACTGACTGTATTTTCTCTGGCCTGAGTAGCCCTTGCATTTTCACATCATTTCCTTGAAGCTGATGAATCTCACATCATTCAGGAAGGGGGGCAATTTTTACCAATCTAGTTTTGAGTTTCATCTCCATTCCTACATGTTATTCACTTGATCATCATTACCCTGTGCCTACCAGTGTCTCAGAAACACCTTGGCAGTCAGCTAAGATACCTGCATTCTTCCCTTTTCTGAGCTGTCACTTTGGTTAAGCAGTTGATTCAAGCAACATGTCATATTATTCTTTATGTTGTATTATTTGCCTTCCTATATTCATTATTCTAATATTTAGTGAAAAAATGTGAATTTCAAGGTAGATGTTCTGAAAATTTACAAGACTTTATTAAAGCATATACAGAGTAAAGAGGATATGAGTATATGACATACCTGTTTTACATTTGAGGCATGGAATCCTTGTCATAGTTTAATGAAAGAGACGCTTAGTTTTGGCACCTCAAAGTCAATACCAACTAAAGTAAATAAAAAAATAAACGTATGATCTCAAGCAGGGGCTGAGGTCAGGTATGGAGTACATAAATTCCACAGCTGCACAGCTTGTTGTTCTAGGCTGTAGGTGTTGAATGAAAAGCAAAATTCTCCATGTGAGGAGACTCTCCACCATTCACTCACCATTTGTAATGCTCTGCATAAGGCTGAAAGAATRTTCAGCCTTGATGACTTGCTGATAGAGCTGGATGGGTAGGAGGCAAAGTTTGGAGGTAAATCATAGTTATGAAATAAATGAGATAAAAATAAAACTACCTGGTGAAGAAAAGAAAGAAAGCAAAAGAAAAAAACCACCCACGATTTAAAGATAAGCCTGCTTTCCCAGACTGGGTTCTTCTCTAAGGTGGAAAATTTGCATAAGAACTGAATCTCTGTAAGAGTACCTGAAGGATTTATGAAACAGATAACAGAAAGAGAAGCTTTTCTTTCTGCCCTTGGGGGAGAGGTAAATATTAGTAAATACGTATTACCTTATGCCTTGGTTTTTTTTTAATGTAAGGAAAGATGTTATTTGCATTGAACTTTTTAAAAAGAACTTTTGTTTATTTTTACTGACTGAAATCTGTGATAAAAGTGATGTAAGTGCAAGTGGCAAAACTGTCACACTGGAGCTGTGACAATCCTCAGGAATGGGGAGCTGAAAATATTCAGTGTCACAGTACCCAGTACCACAAAACATTCTGGTACCCACAAGTCTCCAAGTGACAGATCTAATCCCATAATCCCTTTGTAACTGGTTCCTTCTACACCTCTATTCCATTTCTCATCTTTCTGTCGGTCACTATAAAAYACCTGAGGCTTTGGAAAGACTGACTATAAATGTGGAATGCTGTGATGAAGTAACATAGTAAACACTAAGTAAATCTTGTTTTATTTAGTCATGTGCAATTCCTTGAACAGGGTTACTCACAGCTAACTAGAAATATTCTTTTCTGAGAACTTGGATTTGGTGTTATTGCCTGGGGGTAAATCTGATTATAAAAATTTCAGTGAAAGGGAAGTGTGAGTACAAAAYAAGATTCTTTGCTGCCTGCCTTAGCTTCTCCCTCCGTAAAGCCTAGCACTGTCCCCCTAGTTGAAGCATGTCTTCCCAACACTGGAACCTTGTTCTGCTGGGGGAAAAAAAAAAAAAAAAAAAAGGTAGATGATTATGTAACAGTGCCACCTGGTGCTACCTGCCAAAATAAAAGCTTTAACATGGAATGAAAAAGTCCTGTCAAAGAATCAATAGGAATCAACCTCTTTTATGACATTAAGTATACAATGACATGTTGTTTCAGCCCTGTACTCCACTACAGCTGCCTTTTGCGTTTTGTTTTGACTATGATTCCCACTGAGATTGTGTTTAATTGTAAATTATTCTGARAGACAATTGCAACTAGGTTGCACAGAAAGCATACAAAAAAATCTCTGAGATTGTGTAAATTATAGACAGAGCTACTATACCAAAAATTATGTTTTGTCTAACTCCTAGTATCTGAAATATCTTCATTACAGGCCCTAATATCTAACTGCCAATTCAAAAGCATATAAATGTTTGTGTGCTACTCAAACAAAGGTACTGGCAAAGTGTTTCAGAGAGAAGTCGTGTTGTGAACAAGCTCAGGGAAAGTTTGGTATCAGCCAAAAACTGGGACTTTAGCTGAATATTGTACTCTAGTACCTTCTGTATAAGTCATCCCAAGTCAGGGAATAGCCTAAGAATGTAGCATAAAAAAGAGATTTCTTTATAAAATATCATTTTCTAAATTTCCTCTTGCAAAGGTGATTTCCTTCTCAAGTCAGTGACCCTGGATTTATCTTTCACTTATATATTTATTGTATATATATACAGATACACATACGTACAAAATATATGCAAGAAATGAACATCAGCCACTAAAAAGTTATTAAAACTCCTGTTAACTCAACAATCTTGAGTTCTTAACCTCTTGACTTCACGTGGAAGCATCATCTGAACCACAGGAGGTTTTCTTGTTTCAACCTTCTCTGTAATAACATGAAGCACAGAAACACTTGATTCCAGGCACCATAAGGGCTGGTAAGTTTGTTCTAGTGTCTTGCCACCAGCTTGCAGACACAACAGACTACAGATAACTGTCACTAAAATGAAAATACTTATTGGCTTTTGAATGATTGTACTAAATCTGTTGCTGCAGTATGTTTCTGTTTGTCCATAATTGCACTGAACCTTTAGTTCTTGTAATTGCAGAAGCTTGAAAAGATACCATAATAGGGTTCTCCTGGGCCGTGAGTTTGTGCTCTGCTGTCTTTGTTTTTACACTGTCTGTCTTGCATGGCACCAGTCTAAAGTGAGCAGTGCTCATTAGAAATGGCAAACAAGACAAATTAAGTTCTTCATAGAGAAGGTCTTCCCAGCAACTTCCATGTCCTGAAGGCTGGGGTTTTGCCTAACTTCTGTTGCAAYGTCCCCCTGCACTCACTCTGCTCCTTTGCTCTTTTTGAGGACAGGCACTGCTTTCCCACCTATGRTGGGAAGTGTCACTTTAGCTCTCACACAGAAGGAGAGTCAGATTGAGATCTGCTGTGGAATAAACATCTACAATCAGCAGATGGACCTGGGCAGGTTCAGCAGCTGATATAAGTGCTAAGAGTCAAATCATCTGAGTTTGATCATGCCATGTCTGCTATTTCTTACTCCCAAACTCAAAGCTGATGAAACAAATTAGAAAGCCAGCATTCTTCAAATAGGTCCATATGCCCAAAATGCCATTTTTGAACTTTCGAGGAGGATAATGATTACATCATCTTTCCTGGAGATAAAGAACTGTATTCTCCATTTTTCTTCACTGGGACTCAAAGTCAGGAGTTAAGTGTCAGGAGAACCTGACACATTGTATATTCTTGACTTCCTCTGGGTCTGTACCAGATGGGATGGCCCAACATCCAAGTGTTTTCCTTTCACGTAGGAATTTTATTCCTATTTCTGGGTTTTTTTCAGTGTGTGCAAAGTTTTTRTTACTCTTAAAGATGACTTTTTGGTGTAGAATTTTTTYTTCCTTTTGAATAAACTCTGGAAAATCACATTTTTAARAGAGTAAAAGGAATTACGAGTCACATTTGGTTTATGTGAATATTTAAATGGACTAGTCCTAAAGCTGAAAATTTAGGGTAAGAGAGAAAAATAACAGACAAGGTTGAAAAATGGGTAATTATTCAGGGATCATAGACCTCTAAGGGCTAATCATTGACTGCTTTTATTATGCAAAACGGCATCTGGTGTTCAGCTTCCACATTTGGAAAAAGTGTTTTCTAATGAACCTCCTATTCTACATTTGCTTTCTACTTTTAATACCCTGTTAAGCACACTGATGGCTTATCTGCAGTAAGAATCAGAGTTTTAAAAGGAATTAAATGAATCCATCCAAAGGTACAGAAATGTAAATCCAGTTATTAGTTAGGCCATTTGACAGCATTAGACTATCCATTAGTTTGCTTTTTCTAGGAAGAGCAAGAGATGCACAGATGTGAAAGGGGAAAAGTGTCACTTTTGACTTACTTTCGGTCTTTGCAGCATGGCCTGTTGTGCTTTGTACTCCGAAAGGCAAGGAAATCCAATCCAGTGGGGAAAGCCTAATTGAACACAAAGATTGTAATGCCATTTACTTCAGTGAGAGTGGTTTTTTAGGAAAACTGTCATATCCATTAGAACTGTTGCAAGTGAGACAGGTAGTGACATTGGTTGTGGATTATGTGACCCAGTAACTCCAAATAAGAGCTAATATATTTATTCCAGTTCTGTCCTTCTTCCCTTTTCCTGCMGCACAAATCATTGAAGAGCAGCAATGAGAGCCAGACAGGTCTTTCCTGTAGGACAGTAAGGACATGAACTCTGTATGAGACAGATGAGACAGGGTCAAGAATTGGAAGGGATATGGCCTGGGAGTTCTTGGTTTGCTAAGCCAAGCACAAACACAGGCTGGACAGAGAAGAGATTGAGAGCAGCCCTGCTGAGAAGGACTTGGGGGTGGTGGGGGATGAGAGGCTGGACATGAGTCAACAATGTGCTCTTGCAGCCCAGAAAACAAATCATATCCTGGGCTGCATCAGAAGAGGCATGACCAGCAGGTTGAGGGAGGAGATTCTCCCCTCTGCTCTGCTCTTGTGAGACCCCATCTGCAGTGCTGCATCCACCTTTGTGGCCCCGGCATAAGAAGGAGGTGGACCTGTGGGAAAAGTCCAGAGGAGGCTAGAAAGATAATCAGATCRGGGCTGAAACACCTATGAGCACCTGAAACATCTATGAGAACAGGCTGAGAGAGGATTATTCCCAGAGAAGGGAGGGCTCTGGGGTGGCCTCGTAGCAGACTGCCAGTACATAAARTGTGGCTACACAAAACTGAAGAGGGACTTTTTACAAGGCCATTTAGTGACAGGAGAATGGGGAATGGTTTTAAACCAAAAGAGAGTAGGTTTAGACAAATATTAGGAAGAAATTCTTGACTGTGAGGGTGGTGAGGCACTGGAACAGGTGGCCCAGAGAATTTGTGGATGCTGCATCCCTCAAATGTTCAACGCCAGGTTGGATGGGGCTTTGAGCAACCTGGTCTAGTGGAAGGTGTCCCTACCTACGGCAGGGGACTTGAAACTTGATGATCTATGAAGTCTGTTTGAACCAAAGCCATTCTATGTTTCTATGGCTTTATGTCACATGTTCCAGTCAAAAGCATTTAGACCGTAAGGAAATAAGAGTTTAAGTCCAGCCTGTACTTACTTGTCTGTAAAGGAAACAGGTCTCAGGAACCATCACATGGAACAATAAAAGACATGCCAGGAAAATGCTGTCAGGCTTTGATATTGCCCTGTGAGGCAACAAGCAAACTTATCTGTGGCTCACTCCAGGGATCATTCCATTGAGCAAGTATGTGATTACTTACTGGCATGGTATGGGTTTCAGGCAAACAAAACAAGCCAAAAGACACAGTGCACAACTTGAGTTTTGCAAGTTACAGGATGCAGGGAAGCAAAACATCACTTCCTCTCCCCAATTTGTATAAGCACCTAGATACAGGGTTTGAGCTCTCGGTGGGATTCATCTGACCAAGCAGAGACATCTAACTCATCTAACCATGAACTGGTTATTTTAATGGATGCCGTGCTACCAAGTGACTCAAACAGGTCAGCTGAATCCCCTTTTAAAAGTGTTTATATCTCTCTGTTGACTACAAAGTAAGTCTCAAGTGACTAGTTCAGATGTAGATGTCTACATTGAAGATGTCTAAAGTTAATGAGATGAATCTCAACCATAAGTGTCCTATCTACTTGAGAACAGAAAAAGAGTTTGGAAGCATCTTAATAAAATATATAAATGAAAATATTGTTCAGTTACAACATTGATTCCAAGTGTTCCCATAAGCGAAAATGTAAAGATCTATCAGAGAAATAGTTCATCTGTTCTTAGAAAGCACTGACAAGTTGACAGTATTGTAGTTACTCCTGTAGCACTATTGCTACCTGTACAGCACTGCTCATGGACATGGGATGAGGCTTGGGGGAGGTATGCGCCATTCTGGCAGTCATGGTAACATCCCCTGATGGGTTTAGATCTAATGCACTGGAAAAGAAGTTCTCACATTAGGTAAAATGATCAGCATGCAACATGAGCTAGCAGAATTCATTTTTCCATTTACTTCTTTCTAGTTCTAGTTTCTTCAAAATAGAAGATGTAATAGGTGCAGTGATGCCTGGGAACTTAGCTTCATATTAGATCCATTGTTAATGGTTCAAAGTTATCTAAACACTTGTGTTTTATTTAGTGGCCAACAGTCCTTTTATTCTTCATTAAAATTTTTATTTCATTTCATTCCTATTTCATTATCATAGCACGTCAAGAAGATGGGAGATTTTTTATAAATCATTTTGTTCTTTGGGGAAGCCAGGGTAAAGTTATATACCTTTCTTTGAAATATATCATAAAAGACAATTCAGTTACTGATGAGGCATGAATGTATCTAACGACATCCTCTGTAGGGTGATTTGTTTTAATTGTCACAGTGGGACCTGTTATTACACAGAGGTAGAATGGGTCACTGCAGTATAAAATTAAAGCTGATGCAAGGCATTCATTTCTAGCTTATTTGTAAATTCAAGTATTTGGGATAAAAATATCCTGACTGCAGAGACAGTGTATGGCAACATGCACAGCAGTGGCAAATGTCACCTAATAATAAACAGCTGTGTGAGGTCAGATGTTAAGGAAATGCAAGGGAGTGGCACACTGGGATTTTGTCATATGTGCATTAGCCCAAATGGAGTAAAGGGAAAAGTATCTGAGTGTAGGAATAATTTCTATTACCAGAGGTTACTCTTCGAGGGCAATTAAATGTACTGGCTCATATTCATGTTGCTGTGCCACAGGATGTGAAAAATGAGTCAAAACCTGCTTTGAATGGAAAGCATCGCAATACCTTTGCTGTATTTTCAAAGTTTAAAAATTAATAGTTAATTACTGAATCAGTAAAAAAAGGATGGCTTTTCTGGTTAGTTGGGATTTTTGGAGGGTTTTTTTGGGTGCTTGTGACTTTCAATTCTGCTTTTTGCTTGTATATAATATTTTGCACCCAAAAGWATTTCAAATGCACGTTGTCTGTTCATGTATCCATCTGCTGATCCTTACTCAACCGGCAGGATTTCATTCATGTGAACACCTCTGTTCGGTTCCCACAAAAATGAAAATAAGAACCTACTGCTCAGTATCTCACAAAGTATTATTAGTTCCTGTAAATATACACAGGAAGATTATTTWAGGCAATATTCAAAATTAGTGAAGATGCTGATTTAATTTAAATCTTTCAGCTGAACTTAGAGAGCCAGATTCTTTGTCTATTTATCCAAATTCCATGACTCAGTAAAAACATCACTGTGCAATCCAATGACGATATGCACTCCTATCTCCTAGAGTAAAGAAGTGATTATTTTATGTCAGATTCTTAGAAAATAATTTTTCATTAATGTCAAACACTCAACAAAATTTTCTTCTCTTATGGCACCTACTAAATAGCAATGCTCTGTTTCTGGCGGCAACCAAAATTCTCAGGAAAAGAGTTTTGTACTAGGATACTGCATTATTGGGCTCACTCTATGCAGCTGACATTTAACTACTATATTTCCTACTTTTCCTTCTCATTTATCATTACTTCATTATGATAAATCATCTAGTCATACAACCAGAGGTGGGAAAGATCTATATGATCATTAGTGCAGCAAAATTTTTCTTCCTTTCTTCCACCTAGCTTTAAATAGGCTTTAAAATGAGATTCTATCCATGTGTTTTGAGAGCTACAAAACATTACTGACTTCTCAGTTTCACTCATTTAATCTTGGCAGGGGTTAGTTCTTGGTACTACCAATACTTTACAAATGGTCTGTCCTCTTC
The DNA here is from genome assembly GCA_003713295.1 of Parotia lawesii. Taxonomy (NCBI): domain Eukaryota; kingdom Metazoa; phylum Chordata; class Aves; order Passeriformes; family Paradisaeidae; genus Parotia; species Parotia lawesii. The sequence continues at coordinate 844,164 of RAHM01000056.1, read as the reverse complement.
CACGTGAGATTAAATGTGGGAGAAGTGAGGTCTAGTCTCTTTCTCATATTTTAATCAAACTGAACCTGTAGAATAGCTGTGGTTCCTCAAATCCGAAAATGCATGTCAAAAAAATTTCCTTCTCTTTTATCCTTCACTTTAATCTTGTTGGTTGATTTCATTACTAAAATAATACAAATTTAGTAATTTTTAAAATTTGTATCGAGTTCACTTATTGTCTTGTTAATTTCTGCTATCTTGTTTTCTATGGAAGTTTCTCTGCATTACCTAATTTTTGAAAGTATTATTACCTTTTCTAACATTCACTGTCTCATGCTGCTTTTTCACTTCTTCTCAACAGACTGCAGAAAATTAAAGGAGAGATGTTACCAGTGATGACAACTACCTAGGACCTGCAGATAGAAATACTTTCCTTTTCTGTTTTGGATGAACTGTGTATTTCTGCCTGTTTTATAGATACCTGACAGCATGTCTGTTTTCTTCTCAAGCCAGGTCACCTAACAGGTCAATCTATTATTGCCCTGAATTGAGTTTGCTTTGTGGAATTGTTCATTGCACTGATGTTTTCGCGGCCCCTCTCTGTTGCTTTTCCTTATCTTCACTCATGTTTTCTAGAAAAAGAAATTTAAAAAGAGATTAATAGGTTTAAAAATACAGCTTTATCAGGAACACCTCAAGTAAACCATTAGCTTTTGTTTCAAACTGTTTTATGAGCCAAAATGGATTTAGACTAGAGCACAATGGTGACAATGAAATATATGGACAGGTTTTTCTTTTAAAATATCAACATCTGATTTCTCACTTATCAAGCCCTGGGCAGTCTACATAATCTTTTACAAACTTGTTTAGTTATATATATTAAAATGTTGTAGTGGTTTGAAGCAAATTATACAATACTTTTTTTTTTTTCTTGTGAGATAAGCATTAAGAGAAAAACAAAGCAGGCACAAAACTTGACAGAATAGAAGAGATTTATTAACAGACTTAACATAAAGAAGGCAACAACATGACAAACTTTCAGAACTCTTTCTCTCTCCCACTTTTCCCCTCTCCCAATTAGTATCACAATTTAGGAAAGGGAGGAAAAAAAAGGGTTCTCCCTCCTGCTTTACGTGGTTTTACAAACTGCTACCATTTGCA
>RAHM01000056.1:810400-840303 GCA_003713295.1 Parotia lawesii | reverse complement strand
AAAGAAAGAAAGAAAGAAAGAAAGAAAGAAAGAAAGAAAGAAAGAAAGAAAAAGAAAGAAAGAAAGAAAGAGAAAGGAAGGAGAGAAAGAGAGAAAGAAAGAGAAAGAGAGGGAGAGGGAGAAAGAAAGAAAAAGAAAGAAAGAAAGAGTATAGTTAGTGGGCCTAACACTGTTAGAATGAGCAGAATTTAGTCAAAATCAGCAAACCCCAAAAAGAGTGAGGTGCTGAGTACAGCATGAGCCAAAATCTCAGCTTTTGGCTGTTAAAGTAGAATTCATAATCCTCATCGAAGCATTTAAACTAGAATTAGGCTTTCCGTCTTCACAGCCCAAAACACTGCATAGCCAAGACAGTAACAGGAAAGAAGTTGCAAGTTTGCATTAGTTCTCTTCCCACACAGAAGGTTAGCCCTGGGCTCCTGTCTCTGTTTCTGCTGGTTTTGCACCATCACTGGAATTTTTTCTTTACTATAAAATGCATAAACAGATTCTGGAGCAAATATTCCTCATGCCTTCCTTCTGTTGTCGTAGTCAACTAATTTCTTTGATGTGGTTCATTAATCAAATGTCTTCTTGCATGTTCACTGCGCGACTTCTTGGAATGATAAATTTCCCATTCCTTGAAAGACTTGGGCAAGATTCAACAGCAGTGGTGGAGGCTGATTGTGTAACAATAACAGCTCTACAATATCTGTGTCTGGATCACCATCTTCAGGTAAAGATCTGATTATAAGAGATCCTTATGGACAGCGATCCTTTTAAGAATCCCATAGGCTTGACTGTTTAACTATGAGCATTGTGTTGATACCAGGTAAATTGTTTTAGGTCAGCTATTCAAAGACACTCAGACTTGATGGTCTGAAAGGTCTTTTCCAACCTAAATGATTTTATGATTCTAGATGAACACACTTTCTAGAAAGGTCATGATTCTGCAGAGGAAGTAGTGAAGGAAAAAGAAATTAGTCTGGAGCAGTCAATGGGCTTAGGAAATAAGACCGAAAGAAAGAATGCTGTAGAATAAGAAATTAAATTTTCATTGTTTTCCCACAATCACAGAGGAAATGAGGATAAATTTGAACCTGCACCTCCCATGGCTGAAGGTAGGGATCTGACATTAGTACATATGTTTCATTTTTTTTCTGCTTTATTTGCTAACTAGCAATTGCATCATTCTTTTTTCATAATGAAAAGCTTTTACATCTCTTGATTGTAAAAAACTCGCTCAGTTTAGTCCTGACAGCTGCAAAAGTAATTAGTCTGGGAGCTTGTTTTTTTTTCCTTATGAATTTCTGAATGGAAACAGTTGCACTATTTGGACCCTTCTCAATCTACTTATCATAGCTCCACATGAAAAGGTCAGCTATTAAACTTCATTGTTAAGTGCGAAGATCTCACTCAACTGAAACTATTACTAATCTGGACTCAGATCAGGTGTTTCTTACAATGATTATTTTTGGTAAATTTGTTTACTGGCTTGTCTTTGTAAAATGACACTTGACAGAACTATTTGATTTCAGATTCTAGAAATATGATTCATCAACTATTCTCAAATACTGATTGTTTATAATAAATTATGTTGCTTTTTTCCAGAATAAATGTTTCTTTTACCTTTACTATTGGGCAGATCCTAGGGAAAAAAAATCACAGCTGATAAAACACTTGGGCAGGTTGTCCATGTTTCTTCACCTCTCTATCCTTAGAGAGAGTCAAAACTCACCTGGACGGTGCCATAGGGAGCCTGACCTTAAATTAGTCCTCCTTCAAGAAGGGGTTGGACATCTCAGAAAGTCAAACAAGATGATTATGAACCTCTGCTCTCATGAGTCCCTACCTAGAGTACTGTGTCCAGCTCGGGGGTCCCCCCAGGACAGAATGGACATTGACCTCTTGGAGGGGTCCAGAGGAGGCCACAGAGATTTCCTTCGATGAGGAAAGGCTAAGAGAACCGGAATTGTTCAGCCTGGAGAAGAGAAAGCGTCAGGGTGACCTAACTGCAGCTTTCTAGTACCCAAAGGGGGTCTGTGAGAAAAACGGGGCCAGAGAATTTTGTGGGGCCTCTTGCAACAGGAAAAGAGACAAAAGGTTCAAGTGAAGGGAGGTCAATTTAGATTACATATTAGGAATAGGTTTTTTACAACTAGGATGGTATAATACTGGAACACATTTTCCAGAGAAGTGGTAGATGCCCCATCCCTGGAGACATTCAAGGTCTGATTGGATGGGGGCTCTGGGAAACCTGACATAGTTAAAGCGTCCCTGCTCATTTCAGGGGGGCTGGACTAGATGACCTTTAAAGGCCCCTTCCAGCCCAAACCATTCTATGATTCTATGATCCCATGGGACCCCTTCTAAACTAATTGTCTTGTGAGCCTATGATCCATGTTCTCACTGTGAAGAAATCAATTTGACTTTTTCAACTGAATTTCCTTATCCAGTGTGATGCAGACAGGCTAATCTTCTGGAAGCTGTAAAATATGGGTTTCTCTGGACAATGGCTTTCCCAGTTTAGACCTTTACATCTATAAATCCCAGAAATACCGTCTATGGTGTAAGGTCGCTGTTCATAGCATCAGAAATAGTGAACTGAAGGATATTGCTTCACAGAATTGAATATAGACTAAACCTATATAACTAAATGGAGTGTACTTAAAAGGCATAGATTTTTTTTAGCAGAGCTGTATGGCTTTTCTAAATCATTCTACAAAAGTATACCATAAAAACCTGCAACTCCATTAAGTTCTACAGGCACAGGGGAAAAAATGGAAGGAAGGGAGGGAGGGAGGGAGGGAGGGAGGAAGGAAGGAAGGAAGGAAGGAAGGAAGGAAGGAAGGAAGGAAGGAAGGAAGGAAGGAAGGAAGGNGGAAGGAAGGAAGGAAGGAAGGAAGGAAGGAAGGAAGGAAGGAAGGAAGGAAGGAAGGAAGGAAGGAAGGAAGGAAGGAAGGAAGGAAGGAAGGAGGGAAGGGAAATTTTAATATATTTTCTTCAACAGAATGAAGGAGTTTAATTGCAAGGGAAGGATTTAAGACAGTGTTTCTTTCTCTGTCCGTTTTCTATGTTCAGTTCCCTCATCCCTCTCTATAACTCCAGAGTCCTGTTTTTAAAACTTCTTAAACATTGTTTACCAAAGGAGTTAGAGTATCAAAATGAGGAAAGGGAGGCTCATCTGACCACTGGGGGTGAGACTATGAAAAATATACAGCAAGTCTGGATTGCAGCTCCAACTCAGGAGCTGGATCTGGTAATGATCCACTCTTAGCCTGCAAGGTTAGAGGGGCTCACCAAGTCCTGCACACTGCCCAGAAGGAGAACACTCATGTGGACACAGAGAAGGACTCAGGTGGTAAGTGGTCATTCATTATTATGGTACTTAACTATGTCCTTGAGATTGCAAACTGAAATTTTTATTTAAAAACAAAAAGCTTTGCTGTCATGTATGACTAAAAGTTACTTCTTTACAAACCTCCTCAGCAAAATATCTCCTGGCTAGGTACTAGGAGATATTATAGAGATGATAAAACAAAACAAACTGAAGAAGTAGCCAGCGAAAACAACAATAAAAAATAATCCAAGTATGCATTGCCTGCTTTTTATTTCCCAGGGACCTGAAATAACATCGTATAGATAAGGACTTTTTCTCTATTTCCATCTTTATACCCTCACTCAGAAACTGTACCACCAGGTATTAATTAGCAAAATCCATACATTCACACCTGTAAAACAGATGTTGCTGAGTATACAAATGGAGCCACAGTGATTCACACATTACTACCATATTATAGGCTAGTAAATCATTACACTTTAATGTTTAAAAAAATAGTAAGATAATAACAGAAAATCTCTCAGCAGCTGTCATTGTGGCAGGAAAAACACACCATTGCTAGACAGGATTAGCAATCTACTATGTCTTAGTGCTTTGGATGCCAGCCAAAAAGCTTAGATCACTATTTTAGCTGTTCTTATCCTACGGGTTTGTTACTGTAATAATGTAGTTTACAAACCATCAATGTAGGATTCTTTTTAAAAAAAYGAAAAAGCCTGAAACAGCAATATCTGGAATCTACACACTATGACATGGAGTCAGTTAATAATGTGACATTCAAATAGACAGAACTAATCTAAAGAGACTGTTATTAAATTATACTTCATCCCTTGGTAGTGGGAACAGGTACATCTGAAGTCCCTATTGTGGTGAATTAAGTTTCATTTAATAAAACCTTCATTATTTCCCAATTTTATATGAAAAGAAAACTAAATAGATTGCTTCTGGGCACGTCACTGAAAGTAATCGCTGTTCCCTGGAAGTGACAATGCCCTGAACATGATTAACATTTTTAGATTTGTTAAACAGCTCCCATAGCAAAGACTGAAGTTATCCTCTTGCTATTCCAGAATCACTGATGACTTTAGTAGTGTAGGACTATTTCTGAAAATACTGTCTTTAAGCAACAGGAATGAGTAATAAACATGCTGATTATCAGCTAGAAAGGAATGACTACATTTTATGCCTGAAGATAGGTGGAAACCTCGTCAGCCTAAGTAGATTATGACAGAGAATTAGGTCAATTTGCAGTGAAAGTGTTATAAAGCTCCTTTGTGGTCTGCTGTCAGAACCCACCAAAAATCATCTTGCTGCTTCAGTAAGCTTCTGGCTTTTCTTCCTGTTGATCTTCTTCAGGGTTCCATCAATTTTATTCCTTTCCTTGATCAAAATAATGATGACTTAATAACTTTCTCCATATTAAAAAATACTATCTATTTATACACAGAAAGATGCATAAAGAGGGGGAGATACTTTTGCACATTTTTCCTTTCAGTACTGGAACTTAGCCATTGGGRGTGAAATAGGATGAATAAGGATGATTAAGTTACTCAAAGCAGTATAATACAAATCTGTGGAATGCTGATAAATTACAATTCTAAGAGGAGGATTCTAGAAATGTGCAATACATTTACCAAGCTTGACATTTAGTAAAGACACCACAGCTAATTTTTTTTTTCTTTTTTTCTGTGACAAGAAACAAGTACCTTGCCATGGGGTCAAGGTTTATTACATTTAAAGGAAAAAAAGCCCCTGTAATGATGTATAGACATTATGCATCAAGGTCCCAAGAAACTTGCCTCCCATCTTCTGAAGCAACTTAACTCTGATTAGTTACCCAGTACAGAATGACATGCACATATAGCAAGATGAAGAAGTAAAATTTACACACTCTGGACAATTTTTGGAGTTACGAATCCTACTAATTAAAACAACTGCTGCAAACTCTTTTTAAAAAGCATTTAAAAAGCATCTGGGCAACATTCTGAGACACTACAAAGAGTGTTATTTGCAGAACTTGTGTGCCAGAAGCTGGTGGTTAGGTCTAGGGAACAGAACCACTTTCAACAGCTACGTGAAATTTTCTCCAAGAATACTACAGCTATCACAAATGTTGTGACAGAAGTGATAAATCCCCCTAAACAAAACTTGTGCCCATTAGGCTGAAACAAAGGGAAAACAAAAACTATTGAGTTACATTCATTTGATGACTCACTGATTTCTGAGTTGCCCTCCACTGTGCTTTTTCAGTGACGAAATCCAAGTTGACATCTGTGAATATATCAGAATTGCATAAAATATAGCAATAGCACATACTGTGTAGACAACACGGGATTTTTTTCTGAAAATTAGCAACATCTTCTTACTCAGAAGCTTCCCCTGGTGCCTGAAACAGAGCATTTCTATGTAAGGTATTAATTGGCAAATAACTGTGAGGAGTGGCCGGGACCTTGGCAGGTCGAAGAGATGAGCAGAGAAGAACCTTATGAAATTCAACAAGGGCAAATGAAGGGTCCTGCACCTGGGGAGGAATAACCCCATGGACCTGTACAGGCTGGGGGCTGATCTCCTTGGAAGCAGCTCTGCAGAGAAGGACCTGGGGGTCCTGGTRGVCAACMAGCTGTCCATGAGCCAGCAGTGTGTTCTTGTGGCCAAGAAGGCCAAAGGTATCYTGGGGTGCATTGGGAAGAGCTTTGCCAGCAGGCCAAGGGAGGTGATCCTGCCCTTCTGCTCAGCCCTGGTGAGGCACATCTGGAGTGCTGTGTCCAGTTCTGGGSTCCTCAGGATGAGAGAGACATGGAGCATCTGGAGCAGGTCCAGTGGAAGACAACAAACACAATTAAAGGACTGGAGCACCTCCCTCATGAGAAAAGGCTGAGGGAGCTGGGCCTTTCAGCCCCAAGAAGAGACAACAGAAATGGGACCTCATCAATGTCTATAAGCAACTGAAGGGGGATGGCAAGAGGATGGAGCCAGGCTCTGTTTGGTGGCAAGGGGCAGAAACTGGTGCACAGGAATTTCCCCCTGAACATGAGGAAGAACTTTACTGTGCAGGTGACTGAGCACTGGAACAGATTGCCCAGAGAGGCTGTGGAGAACTGTCTGGACACAATCGTGTGCAATGTGGCCTTGGACAACCCTGTTTGAGCAGGGAGGTTGGACCAGATGACCCACTGTTGTCCCGTCCAACATGACCCATCCTGTGATTCTGTGAAATGAACAGGCAGTAGCCAAACACAGACAAAACTAAGCCTCTCTCCAACGAACCTGCATCCAGCTAAAACAATCAAATAATTTGACTTCTTGTTTTTCACATTTCCATCTTCTATGAAAAAAAGTGAACTCAATGACCCAGAACTAGGCTCAGAAATGGATTGAAACTGGCTCTCCCATTTTTTGTTTTCAAGAACACATGGCTAAATTAAGAAAACCCTTTTAATTTGAATTATTCAAGCAAGAATTGATAGTGGCACAATACACATGTGTCTGTACAACTCTAAGTTTGGGGAAAAAACATCAGATACATTTCAGTTATGTAACGTAATAGAACTTAATAGATTCCTCTTACAGCTCCCTACACTGCATTTGATTTCCATTAAGTGGGCAAGTGGAAGAATCTCTGTCCAAGAGGAATCATCATTTTTAGTTTGGTGATGTTATTATGTCAGTTTAGAACATTCATTTGCATCGCTGTCCAATAGTTGTTCATAGGATGCTTTGTAACAAGATGGAGAGTGGACAAAAATTCCTGGAGCTGGCCATATTCTGAGCAAATGTCTGCACAATGCTTGTTCTCATGGTTCCAGTTTGCTCTCACTCTTTCCAGTTTTCATACATCAGATTCATAGGAATTTATGCTGTCTTTGATTACAGACATTGTTGTATATATCCAGTAAATATTATGGTGGCAGCATCTAAACAAATAAAGTGCAAGAGCTAAGTAGCACTAATAATCCCAAAACAAAGCCTAGAGTACTCTATCCACTTTCTCCAGGATGAATGTAGTTTGCCTCTGTCCTTCCTATCTGTTTCTCCTTTAGAGTATATACAGTTATATGCATTGGAAAGTGGAGGAAACACAGATTCGTGTATTCATCAACATGGTTTACCCCTTCCCATATCACCTGCATCAGAGAAAGAATGAAGAATAATTTAAAATTCTATTCATAAATCAAAATTCTGTTCCCAATACAAATTTAGATAAAAAGTAAAATAATAAAAAAACCCCAAAGTATAGTGGAGAAGCACTATTTGTGTTTTCTCACTCCAACATCAATATTTTTGTTTTTAGTGGCAGAAAGGTCACAGGGTAGATATGAATAGCTTCACACAGGCTATAAATCTCAACATTTAGGTGGAAGAATAGTAATAATCAAAAATCTAAGAATATAAACCAACAAAAAAGCAGAACAGTTCAAGCTGCCAGACACAAATTTTGTGTCTGCGGTAATGAGAGTAAWGTTTAAGGAGACCCTGCATGCCGAAAATGATGACTGCTATCTGCCATGCAGTCCTATCTCCAGGTTACCTTTATGACAGCCTGCATAAGCAGTCTGCCAGAGGCAGAGAGGGACAGAAAAGTGAATGCTCTGTTGGCTGGCTGCCATTCTCTGTGTGCTGACTGATAATAATGCTTAATCAAATTTCTATCTGTGGTCTTTATCTTGCACCAGTGTATGCAGTCATTCACTTGTTATTTGGATCACGTCTGCCTGTTGCTAGTAACAATCTGAAAATGATAACATTTGCTGCTATTTTTATTTCTTTCCTAGGGAAAGATAGGTTTCTACCTCCTTATCCTCCCCTCTCACTTCCCCAACACACATATATTGGATTATTGGCCTTCAGTTGAACTCTATAACAGTGAACAAGCCCCAGTCTTTTCCTTGCAGATTAACGTTTTRACAGAAAGATTTCCTGTTTATGAAAATGGTGAATTCATATACACAGCTGAACTTGGCTGCATCAGGGGTTGAATGTTTAAGAGGAAGAAACAATACTGGTTTACCGTTAATAAATTCTGAACACATATCTTGACAAGGAAATATCCCCACAGCTCCAGAACCAAGGCCTTAGCCTAAAGCATATAAGGTAAAAGTCCTTGAATAGCACACAAAGGTGGAAATTTAGGAGGCACATTTAGCTAGACACTCCAGGATCCACTTAAGGCTGTCACATTAACAGTCTTTTCTTCTCCTCCTTGGTAGATTAACAGTCCGTGTTCTTCTTTATCGTTTGTTGTTATTCATGTGAGTGCAGTAAAGGCCTGTCTCAGTTCAGGACCTTTAGTAGGAAAACCAGAGTGAACTATTTAATGAAATACAGTATAAATGTATCCATATTGAGGCTAGGTATAACTCTTTGTGTTCAGAGGGAACTATATATGCCCAGAAGGCTGAGGTTTAAGTTGGCTGCTCAATATGTTTTGTGTAATATTTGGGTCTGACAATACTGACTTCTGTTTATCACTACTCCCCTGTAACATATAGGGACAGATAGCTGAAGATCAAGTAATGTAAATATCTCAGAGTCATGATTTAATGGTTAATTAAAGCTGCAGAAACACTCACTCTGCCTAGGATGGCCCAGCATAGCTTGCCTTTTCCTTTCATTCCAGTGCGCCCTCATTAAGCAAAACTAAGGTGGAAAGAAGAAGTCACATGACTTTGCAAAGAAGGTCCCCTGTTCCTGAAGGGGTAGAGAGCTGCACTGGATTAATTTCTGGTGGAAATAAGATTGTGTCCTCCCTTTACAGTAATCAGGCTTTACTCTGGTTTTCAGAGCTCAATCACACAACAGTCCTTTGAAATTCTAGGAAGATTTGCGCTAGGCATTTTTCAAACATTCAAGAGCATTGGACTTATATCTTCCTTTATGTGAAATAGAGTCGGGAAGGACATGGTGGTTTGTTTAAGTTCTTATATGCTTTCATATACTTCACAATTAACTGCATATTTGGTGGGAACTGGCCCTGACCCTGAAACTTTTCATTAAATGAGGAAAAGGGAAAACTGAGTACACTCACATAGTGTCCTGCAACAGCAAGGGTGAGGAGACATTTTCGGCAGGAGTGGACAAGCTAGATGGGAAAGTCAACAAAACAGTCTGAATATCAGACTTGTCTTAAGCCAGACATTAAGCTTTTTTAGGGTACCACCTGGAGCAAGCTGGGCCCAGAACCAGATTTGGTTGTGGTTTTTTGTTGTTTGGTTTTTTTTTTTTTCCTGGATATAATTCACCATTTAAGGTTCATGAGTCAATAAAAGGCCAATTCTGACCCCAGAATAAAGGTAYAAAAAAAAATCTGAAAGAATTAGAAAAAGAAAGCAGAAATCACAAATATCCAAAGCATACTGAAAAGAAGCAGCTTGTTTTTCTTTATTTGTCAAACCAGAAAAAACTGTGAATGAGAAACAAATGTTATAAAACCTAAATGATAATAATTATGTTTTAAACTGCTCATTTGAGTAGTCTTAGAAGGGTAAAAAGATGTGACAAGTTAATACGTTCTATCTCTATATGTTTCATAAATAAAAAAAATTATTCTAGAAAACAATCCAGCATAAGACAAAATGCATTTTACTTTGTCTTTTTGCATTAATTTTATACCTACAAGAAAACCATTTTCCATTAGCAACATGCAAAGATGAAAAGATCTAATATCTTGAATGTAAAAATAAGGTAGCAATGCACAATAATAATCTCAACATCATTAACTTGAACAAAAAAATGACAAATTTAAATTAGTTAAACTAAAAACAGTATTCTCAATTGAAAATCTTCAGTTTCTTCGACTGGATCTTATCAGCAAGGTTCCAGCTAAACAATCGTTATTTTTGAAATGCTTTATTTAGCCTATCACCATGATTTGATCTCTGGGGTTGACTCTAATACTCTATAATATATCAAGTGTCATTGGGTGCACTGAGATTTCATGGATCAGCTGAGAAGAACACTTATGAAAGCTCATAATAAAAAAAAAAAAAAAGAAAAAGAAATGGAAGTTGATGAAAATTAGCATGGGAGATGGCTGCCAAGGGCTTTGTAAGGATAAGAATCCTAAGAAGGTCATTCAAAGTCCATTGGTGTGACATGAAACAGATGAATAGGAGGTGAATTCACAATTGGGAGATTGGAGTCAGAGCTTAGCAAAGGAAATGCTACTAAATATCATTGATAAGGATTGACATTCACATCAACAGAAATCAGCTGTCTGAGTTCAACTTCAGAAAACACAATATTTGAAGGGAGAGAAGCATCTCTCTGTCCAAATTTGCCTTCAAAACTGGCTATTTCAAACTCATGGACAGAAAAAAAGATGTATCAATAATTTGATTACATCCAAATTATTTCTACATCTAAAATTAAACTAATATTAGTATTTTGTGCCCATATTTCATAATATTTATGTGAGATTGTATTTATTTTATTACTGATCTCGTCACTTGTTTTCTTCATAATAGGATATAAGATCAAAAAGTACATTAAAAGTTCATTGATATTCGTCACTCTAATTTCCAGCAATAATTATTTCTGCATTCATCTTAGCAATTTTGTAATGATTTCTTTGTCCCAGGTATGGAAAAATGTTCATCACCATGTATGAAATGATACCTCTAATTCTGATAGTCTGAAGTGGTAGTAACCCAAACATTAAATTATGGCAGCTCCTTATTCACATTTTTTCTCCAGAAAGCAAAGTTTTGAAAGCACCTTAACTTAAAATATTAACATATTTAATTGAAAAACTATATATTTTACCTATCTCTTTGAAATTACAGTTTATAATTTTTTTGTGCATAGAAGTTCTGTATCCACTTTTAGCCCAAGTTCTTACTTTGTATCATTCATAGCCAGAGTATGTCTCCTTTTTCTCCATTTTCATTCTCTTTGTATAAATACATAAATTTCATTCCAACCACTCAGATCAATGAGCTTAACATTTCCTAGAATGCATCAATCTCTTTCTATGGATTCTAGAATAGCTAATGGAAATTTTAACTTTGGTGTCTTTATAAGATTACTAAAGACTACAGAAGTTAATTGAGGTGAAAGTATTGCAAGAGCAACAGCAACAAGAGATATATGACATGAATTGTTTTGCTCTATGACCTTAGAATTCAGTGATGTTAGACTAAAGCAAAAGTAGCTTGAGTGGGTGAAAAATACAGTATCAATAAAAAGTGCAATAATTTGTCAATTAAATTGAAAATCAAAATGAAGCATAAAGAGAAGAAGGTAGAGAAAGAAATACCTGTTAAATAACCATAAAACATTAATCCTTACAAAACAACCTATGATTTCAAATCTAACTGAATGGATATCATTCCCATCGTCAGAAACATCCACAGACACATAATTCTTCTTAAATTCAGACTATTGAAGATGGATTTGATTACTTGCATGCAGATTAATCTGTCTACATTATTGCTGTGCCTGGGGTCAAATTTTAGTAAAATTGTCCCTAAAGGGTATTTCTCCCAAGATGTGTTCCGTTTTACCATACCATTCCCCTGAACTTGTCTTCATGTTATCCTTCTGTAAGATTTTGTCTTCAGTTTATATACCTGTACTCTGAAGATAGATAAAGTAATACTCTGGCAATACAAATGTCTGCTGGGGAGCAGAAATCTTTTAATAAAAATACAAATGTATTCTTTCTTCTGCAAATGGTAATCGGTGGATTAGGTTAAGCAATTTAGTTCCAAAGAAATAGTTGTCACTTTCCCAGTGTATTCCAATGGAAACATAAATTTCTTCACTACATGGAAACATTAATTCATGAACATTGTGTACAGTGAATAGAGACTTGTTTATTCAACATTTTTAGTAGACCTGATATCTTGAAAAATTTACAGATGTTATTAGGAACTCTCCAGGCCATTTAGTGCAAAAGAGCTTTATATGCTTTATCAGCTTAATATTAAGAAGTCATCCCCATCACGTTTCGCAATGTTCTCATTTCAAGTAGAGAAACTGATACCTGTGTAGCCTGCTCAGTGATGCAGTGTGATACAAATAGGAAAAATAATAGAATGGGTTGAGACAGAGTGAGAAAAACAACACATCTAATTGAAACAGCAAGAATTAAGCGAGCAGAATGGAATTTCTCTCATCTGTGTTTAGCTATTTTAGCCCAGCTGTTAGTAAGTATGCTTATCCATCCAAGTACTACTTTTATCACAAATAATCAAGTCCACAGTTTCATGACTTGCTGGAAAATACCAGGCCAGTCTAATCTGTGATTGCTACTGTAAATAAGGAATAGGTTCATTTAACCCGGTTGCATTTCACCAATGTAAAGCCAAGTAAGACCCAGAGATCTCAGTGAGTTTCTGTCTCTAACACAGGTCTCTGTTGTGAAAAAGCAGGTATGCAAGTGTACCCATCACTCAAATAGTTGTGATTATCATAACAACCTCCTGACCTATTCAGAAATTTCATTTTACATTCCTGTCTTTGTGCTCATCAGACTCCAGTCTGATTATTTTCAGAACCTAGACTAAACATTGGCTTTCAGCTCCAAGTAGTCCTCTAAAAAGTCTTTATTTTCTTATAAAAAAGCATGTAGTACTTCTGCTATCGGTGTCCTACCTGAGAAGCTTGTTATGTGAACTACTTCTTTGTAGATGTGCTCTAACAGCTAATAAAATCTGAGGATCCTTTTTGTTAACTATAATGGGAGATGCAATGATCTCTCCTGCATCTAAGCCAAAGCAAACTAACTTCAAATGGACTTTGTATCAATCCCCAAAGGAAAAATGGTGCAATTCAAGATATCACTTAATCTAAATTTAATACAAATGCTAGTGTGCAAATCCAGTGCAGCCAAAAATTAAAATTACATTTTGTATAAATTATATAAATTTTAAATTATTTTACTTTATAAATTTTAAAGATAATATAAAATGTAAATTATATAAAATACATAATTTAAAAAAATTACATTTATAAGAGCACATTATAAGGGCTATTTAAAGCTTTTTTAGGAAGCCCTTAGGGAACAGCTAGCTATAAACTGAAGTCTTCTCTGGAAGTAATGATATACACTTGTCTCAAATTTATATGCTTACAAGGTGTTCACACTAATGCAGGTAGGTGCAAGATTTTACTTTAAAGTTCTATATAATTTTACAGTGGAAATTTAGGAATATCTTGCATTATGAACCATTGGAACAACAGTTTTGGCCTGAAAGGGCAATTTGGCAATTATGTGTATGGATCCAGCTTTTACACTCTTTGTGTCCATTTTTTCATCTGTAATATTGAGATATTAATCCTGAACTACTCTTAGTTCAGAGTGATAAGAAAATAATCAGGGAGTCTTCACTCAGCCCTTAGAAAATTTAAGTCTTATGGAAGTGTAAAGCCTAAAATGTGTTGCTATCAAATACCACGACATTTAGGAATTCTTTTTCAATGCTCTCTGAAGTGCCATAATTTGAGTAACAATCAGTGATATTTTGAAAGGGAAGTATCTATTTAAACACTGAATCCATGACAATGAAGGCAAATTTGGTTGTACTAAACCTTGTCTATTACCAGCACAAGGTCAGTCAAGAGCTAATTTAACRGTTGTTAAAAACTCTAGGACTAAGGGAAGAAAGGATTTAATTTTTTTTTGCAATAAAATAAAGTTTGGCTATGGACTTTTCATGTTAGGGTTTATTTTGGTTGTTTTTTTCCAATGATGTTCAAATAGTTAATTGTCTAAGCTTGTAAAAAGAACAAAATTATGTATCTATAGACAGAGGATTTAGCTCAAACTCTTGGAATAAAGAAACATATGTCTAGTATCTTTTTCTCTAAGGAATTATTAGTAGCATTATTTCATTTTACATGTTTTGATCACACAAAAATGAAATGGAAGAAATTTGAGATCAGTAGGCCACATCCATTGTTGGTGTTACTCCACAGAATTCAGGGAAAATACACTTGGGGAGAATTTGACCCAGAAAATCTGAATCTTTTTGCTTATAATGAAACTGATTAAGGTCGACACCTGAAGTCAGGACTGCTACAGCACAATTGAAATTATTCCAATACCTTCTTTTATTTTTTAAGACAGTTGCATTTCCATGAAGTAATCTTTTTAACATACTTCATTCCCTTTTTTTCTATTGGACATAAATATACAGAACCTTTAAATCAGACATCAGAATACAGAATTTAACTTAAAAATAGTAAGATCGTACTTGTTACTCTTCAACGCAGATTATACAAAAATTTAAGATGCACAAAGCAGAAACAAGGACATGGACCAGCAATTTCAGTTAAGCAACTTTTCCTTCCTCTTAGCCTGTATAGACCAGGTCTTTACTCAACACCAGTTTGCACAGCTGTCCTAAAGGAAACATACAGCTCCAACTCACCTGGAAATCTGACGCTCTCTGAATGAACTGACACACACGTGCATTTTCTTAGCTGGTATTCTCTACCTGATGGAACAAATAATTAAGATCCAGTGCACATTAAATACTAATGCTTTATTAAGCATTTGAGCTGATGCTGCTTCCTTTTCTTTTTGCTTTCTTTCAAAGCTATTAGATAAAATAGACACTAAAGAACAGATTCTGTAAACAGGTTGGGGTTTCCTTGTGAATTAAATTTTAAACATTTAAACTTTTTTTTGTCTAAAATATTTTCTTTAAGCTGTAAATTAAATTTCCATTAAAACTGCCTATTTGTGATATGGTGCCTGAAATATCTGACAGAGGGAATGTTGCTGTTTGATTTACACTGTCTATGTGCCAAGGACATAAAAAGATCTATCAAAGGTATTTCTGTATCAGTTTGACAGTGCCACATTTTTCGTGAAATGCTACCAGTCAGCTAACAAATTCTATTCTATTCCCCTTAAAGAATACAAAAGCATTCTGTAACACAAATTATTTGCATATAGATGACTATACTAAAGTTGCAGAAAGTAAACAAAAAATTAATCAGTTCCAATGTTATGAAAATTATTTTAAAGGTCTTTAATAGACAATGTTTTTCCCTCCATACTAAAGTACTAGTGTTCCCAGAATGAAATTAATCCTTTTTTTTTTCCTGAGCTGGGAGTGACCTCACCTGACCCAATTGAAATTGATTTTGTTGTTGAACTCCTTGCTAGTGCAAATTAATCTTAGATCCACACAAGATCAGGGAAGCAAGACACAGAGTACAAAGACCTCAAGTACTGAGGGAAAAAATKAGCTCTGGAAAAGGTAGTTTAAGTTTGGAAAGATAAATGGTTACAATGACTTGCTTTGATAGAACATCTGTAGAATAGGAGAAGAGAATGACAAGAGCTCTGTGAAAAAGCTGTAACTTAATAGCCTAATTTCCTGTCTGGCCCCAAAGAAATATCTCTCTGTTTCTGACAGTTGATGAAAATGCACCAGGATTTGATTTGTTCACCAGTATGGGACAAGTTCAGTCCCATCTCTCCCTCGGTTCCCTTGAGCTACACAGATACAGCAGTCAGGTTCTATTACTGGTTTCCTTCTTTTTTGTTATAAAAATATGACTTGCTTTTCTTTTTTTTTTCCTAAAGATGTACCTGCCCTCTTTTTGATCTGTTTCAGTGTTTTTGTTTCCACCATAGCAGCTGATCTCCCTTCCTAGCCATTTGAAACAATATGCATTTCAATAAATTCTCATGTCTCAAGAAATGTCTAAAGGCAAAAAGAAACCTTACCTTTGCAGACACATGATGTCATTCTCACTCAGAGCATCTGTTCTACACTACTTGGGTTCTCCTGTAGTGAATGCCAAATATAGCCAGCACACCGACCTCGCTTTTACAATCTGTGCAGGATTCCTCTGCACGCCATGAGCTTTGATAGAACTCAAAGGTGTCCAATAATGCAGGGCCTCTGTATTACTATAATTGACAACCACTAATGCCTGATTTAAAAAGCTAAATATGGAAAAAAYTGTGTAACAAACAACTTCATCTTGAGAGTTATATGCTTCTTCTTGAAAAAAAATCCATGATAAATGTTATATCCTGAAATAAAATGTTCCAATATTGTATAAATGAATGCTAAATAATTTAAATGGAATAGATTAAGACTCAGCCATTGTGCAAACTCATTTATTATAGATTTGGAAAAGATCTGAAGCAAAAAAAGGGGGAGGAGGCAAGGAAAAAAGCCAACAACTTTCCTAATTTCAGTGTGTGAACTGAATATACCTTGATTTGCTAATTTAGGTGTTGCATATTTGCGTATACAGATTTAAGCATTTAACACACACTCTYACATGCACAGACCTACTTGCACAGATCTCCTATTTCTTGCTGTTCTCCTACCACAGCAGAATCCTAATCTTTGTCACAGGGCACTATTTTGTTGTTTGTATTGGCCCATAACCCGGAGTTAAATGAACATGGACTGACTCCTAGATTCCCTTGAACATGAAAGATAGAAGAGAGATGTGTAGAAGGACTGCTCCTTACTAGCAGCTGATGTGGTCATACTTATAGGTCCAGATGTGTTCACAGCTGTAAGACTTACAGCTCCTGAGAACACAGCGAGCTCAGAGAACCCTACACGCAGCAGTGCTTTGAGGATGGTGCTGCCATTCTTCAAAGTACAGCTTCCATCTCTACACTGAACTCACAGTAATTTCTCAAGGGATAAACATGAGMAAATCAGAAATGTCTAGGAAAGACAGAGGCAGGCCTTCTGGGTCGATGGAATAAACTAAAAAGGAAAGCTCCAAGGAATGAGGAAGTTAGGCTGGATGAGGCAAAAAGCCAAGCATTCCCACAGAACAAGCTTCATTTCCAACAAATATCCGTACTCTATTCTCATATGAATTTTTTTTCAATAGCTTAAAGAATATTTTACTTATGGGTGACTGGGTCCGTTATGATGTATTTCTATACATAATGATGATAGATACAACAAATGTAATATGTTAAGAGTTAACAAGAACATTCAGTAATAAATAAGCAGTCTATGCCTTTCTCTTCCCACATCTAAATATAAACTGAAAAATATGTTTGCTTTGCATCATGAAAGAGTGATAATTTTAGAAACTGGATAGTATTTCATGACAAAGGAATCTGTATTAACACTATGGAATGTAAATTATGAAGCCATTTGCTTGATAAATTTTTGCAAAATTCCACTTATTTCACTGGAAACATGCTAGCTTGGGCCTAGGTGGAATTATTCTGGCAATAAACATGTTTAATTTCAGAGATTTGAAAGCATTACTCGGAAAGCACTGTTTATGAGAACAGTTCTAAAACTATCAGTAATTTGCACACTAGAAAAATGCAATTATCCTTCAGAGAATTAGAAAAACTATACAAAATAGCTAGAAAATAAAAGATGTTTGCAGGTGGGTGTCTCTATTCCATGGCAGTGCAGTGGTTTTCAAAATACTGGTTTTTCAAATACCAGAGATCATGTCTCTGATGATAAATAAGGTACTGAAATTTAATATAAAATAAATCTAACAATATCTGGCAACATTATTTTCTCAAAGATATATTCCAGGTTTACCCTTTTTAAGGGTTGTATTCATCAACAGTCAAAACCAACACTGATGATTAATCCTGAATTCACTGAACTATATCAGTTGTCGGAAGGGAGATGAAATTTAAATTGAGAAGATATCACCCATGCATTCATTATGTCCACAGAAGCACCAAATTATTTTTCTGTAGGTTACTCTCTAAAGAGTACAAAATACTAAAGAAATTAGAAAACACTTCCTGATTGCTGATTTAACCAGTCAAAACAGGTTATGATCATTTAGAAATGGACTAGTCATACAGATCTAATCGATACTCTAATTACAATGGAGAGGAAAGCAAAGAGGAAAAGAAGTCACAAAAAGTTATTGGAAACATGTCTCTGTTTCTGCTTATTTTCCCCCCAAATAGTATAGCTGTTTATGAAACAAAGTTCTAGTGTAAAAGACAATAGAAGTGTCCAATAACATCTGAGTAATTAAAAAAGTTATTTAACTTTTAATATTTTGAAACATCTCAAAAAAGTTCAGTACAGTAGAACTATAAGAATTCATGGTAGTAGTAAAGAATTAAAGCACTGTGGAAATATTCTTAAGACTTTTAACAAGTCTAAAACATCTGTGGCATCTAAAGTTTATAAAAAACACAATAAGGACTTCTCCAGACTCTAGTTGACATTCGTGTTTTAAAGGGAGTAGTAAACTCCAAATTTGGGTGTTACAATATATATTCGAATCAGTCCACAAAGCCTCACTTTCCCAAGGAGTTTGCCGGGAAATATTGTTCTGGGTATCAGTAAAATCAATTGGTTTGATCAGCTGAATGTTGTGAAGAACTCGTATTTTTATCAGTTCTGCCTTTCCTGAGGAAAAAAAAATGGTCTTGCACGTGGCCTATGAAACAGTCTGTCCTCATGATCAGCAATATATTGAGCTGTTAATGAGGTTAGAACAGAGCATTAATCTGCCACTCAGGTGAGTTCCTAACACACTTTTTCAGGCTTGCTCTTTGAGTAGTTAAAAGACGTTGACTTGAAATGCCTCTAGGATCTTGGCTTATTTAGCCCATAACTGATCTGCTGGCTGGCCATCACAAGATGGGAGTGCATTGCATGACCAGGACTAAAACGAACTTTCCAGAGCCAAAATTAATTCAGTCATTTGGAAAAGTGAGCTTCAGCTTGTCCAACCCAACCATGGGAAAACTACATGGGAGCCTCTTCCAGTATTAAAGAAACAACCCAAACGCTAGACCTGCAAGTAGTTTACAAGTAATTTGGGGGGTAAAAAAATGGGTAAATTTCTGTTGTGGGATAGCAATACACCAACAGGCCAAAATCTATTCAAATAAGTGATTTGTAACAAAACAATTGTCATTTCAGTTACCATAATTAGGTTTCTGAAACACATGGAAACAGTTTCTAGAACTCGAACCACCGTAGCACCTGATGATGTAAGTACAGGGATTCTGTTGTCGGTTGCAAGCCACCAAAAATAGTCATACATATTACACAGAAATGACAGAAGTTCTTGTTTCTCTTTTATTCTTCTCCGTTTTTACTTTTAGACTARTATTGCCTGTGTAGTTATTGTATCAAGTCGTTAAAGCCCACTGGGCATATAGATGTGAAAATCTTCACATTATTGTTTTCATGTATCGAGATTTGAATTAGCTTGTTGTATAAGGGCCTGGTCTCTTTCCCTCATCATCCATATTGGAAAGAAATTGAATTATGCCAATTCTTGTTCAAAAAGCACTTCAGTATGGTTTTGAGTGTAGCTGATCTGAAGGTCTTCTGCAGCACACAATATTGGTACCAGGTCTGACTCCTTCTGCCATACCTTAATCAGTATCTCATCAGATTTTTGTGTCCTTAAGCTCCTTCACGTGCTCTCATGGCACAGAACAAAACCCAAGGTATGCAGCATATATGCAGGATTTTGTAACATCTACAAGCCCAGTTGTGTACCCTTCAGCCTGGTGCTAGGGTTCACTGCCAGAACTGAACATATTTACCAGGAAAGATGAAGGTGATGGGGATGGTCCTGTCCAAGGTGAGTTCCAAGCGTGAAGTATGACACAGTGGTAGAGGCACAATCATGAAGGAGATGTGATAGAAGGGAGAATGATCCACAGATGAATGACTCTGGAGTAACATGTACCCCCCAACTGCCATAGTATAACATTCTAAACAGCCTATATTGGCTGATAAGAAATGAGGATATCAACCCTTCGGGGATAAAACAGGATGAGGTGTTCCCAGCTCCTTCCTCAACCCACTGGTCTGTGTCAGGGGAACATAACGGTGCTAAAAACATGTTTCAAGGGACTGAAACTCCCTTCAGTAGGAGGTTGTGGAGTCTTTTATCTTCCATCCATAGGAACATTTCTGTTCCATACATAAAAGTATTCTGGATTAGGCTGTACATCATTGGCTCTTTCCAGACACAGATAGTCCTATTAGCATTTACCTGCAACTAAGTGCAGTGTGTTTGCCCTCCTTCCATACAATCACAGTATTTTTCTGTGGCCCCAGAGATATTAGATGACATCCTCAAAAAGGCACACTCTGACGTAACACAAAACATGCATGTTTGTTACTGCATAGCACGTAGGTAATGTTTTCTTGACAAGGCTTTAGTGTATCGATTGCTGTTAAACATACTTTTGCAAAGGATCTGCAGGGCATCTAATTTATGGTCATTGCCTAACAGACTGTTTAAATGTTAATGAATCAGGTGGCTGAATTACATGCTTGAATAGCTGCATATAGTTATTTTAGACAGGCTGCAACGGATGGAATTACCAATGCAACTCACCTGCCACTAATACTAAAATGTGAAATTTGTTTCTCAGTTACACATGCATATATTCCAGCTGCAGCATCAGTAGTGTTGGGTAAAACTGTATGGTTACCAAGTTAATGAATTTTCTCCTGCCTCTTTGTATAAGTCTTTAATCATATGCTGAGAGGGAATTGCAGGTAAGGGAAGAAATTGCTTTACCCCTCACTTTCTCAGGTGAAAGCTGTGATCATATGTATGAAGGATACACTGAAAATTAATCAAACACTCCCTTTTAATAATTTTATTGCATTATTGGTGTAGGATGTTTCACCCTTCCAAATCAGAATTGCTCCTTGTTTCCCTATTTTCTTTTAATGCAAATCCCCAACTAGAAGGATATTTTCCTTAATCATATGGAAACACAGAATCAATTTGTTCTTGAGGGACCTCAAATAAAAGTTATGAGTTTTATGGTCGATTGATCATTAAAAATATTTCTGCAGATGACTCAGAGGTCCAGAGCAATTATAAAATTCTACAGGATTCCAATTTGAATAGCTATTTTGAGAGACAGTCTCAAAATACTGTGTGTTCATTGAACACAAACAATTGCATTGCCTTTTTTTTTTTTAARCCCAGAAGGAAAAAAAGAAAAAAAAGGAAAAACATAGAAGCTTATAAATTCTCTTAAAACAAAATTAATTTTAATACTTGATTTAAAATAGTCCAAAACTATATTATCACAGCTGACACAAAAATCCTGTGTATTTAAGTCATCTAATCATATAACACATAATCCTAGAAGGGAAAAAAAAGCAATACATTCTTCATAGGCAACAACAGATTAATAAATCTAACAAAGTTCACTCATATTAATCTTGAATTTGCACATGCAAATCAGGCACTTCTTGGCACCAGTGAAGGGAAGCCTCATTAAAACTGGAATTAAAAAAAAGCCTAAAGGGAAAGAACTTTATTTACTAGAAAAAATATCATAAGTATTTTGGTCTTGGTCAACAGGCCCRTCTGTCCATTAAATACAATCCATTAAGGAGATACAAAACAGAGTGACTATAAAACATAGATGCACATTTTTCCAGGGTTTTTTCCAGTATTTTGAAGGTGTCTGCTCTAGTAGTTCTTTTTCCTTTCCCCTCTGCTCTTCTCTGCATCCACTGCTTTGATATATTCCCATATTAATCTATTTCACCACATTTCAAACAGTGCTGACCCTTTCATATTTCCCAGTTGCTCACACATACACATTTAGGCAACTATGATGCAATCCCCCTCCCATCAGACAGGGTTTAACTACRGTCTCAGCTCCTCTTCATGCATTTTCATGTCTAATTGCTTTAAAAGAGGAAGGGATTGACAAACCTTACTTCTTGATATTTTTTCCACCTAAAGAAAAAAAACTAAATGAAAGAAAAAAGGCTTAAATATCTTTCTTATATTACAGGTCCAGCTGCATACAACTGTTGCCTAAAATAAACACAGCACAATTCTTTATTTATACAATAAATTATGCACGAGGAACCTTTATTCCTAAAGAAGGCAAACAATGAGCTATCATATTATTGATAAAGGTTATGAACATACAAAGTAACAATGCCAGCAGCAGCTTCATATATTATTCTTGAGGAATTAAGGATCAGATTTTCAGGTACCCTTGGGAATCTGAGGATTACAATAGACATCAGTATTTGAAAGCCTTTGTGGTGATAGCCTTTATGTATCTGAAGGGATGAACTACCAAAACCAAGACAAAACTTCTCAAAATCCTACTTTGCTTTAAAATCTGGTCTTAAAAGTTAGTAGAGACTTTATTATAACTGCAACACAAATCTTCTGTAAGCTGGCTGGAGCAGCATACAGCATGAATTCTCATAAATCTGTTAGTATAAAATTCAAATATTGATCTGCAAAGGATCTGCAGAGATTGTATGTAAAAAAAGTAAGCAACAACTAAATGTTAAAAGCTCCCTCTTCACTGGCAAAGTCCTAGCAATTTTGCTGGTTTTTCTTCTATCCGCATCCCCGACCATCAGCAAATACCTGGTACTCTCACAGGATTTCCAAGTGAAAACGTGCATCATGAAAATGATCCTACAGCTGCAAAAAGCAAAACATATTGTAACCCTTGGCTGCCACACAAAGCTGCTCCCTTTTGTAAGAAAGGTATATGCACAGAATGAGACAAGGAAAAGACACTTATCTCACCACCAGCCATTAGTCAAGGACATCTGTAATTACCATTCTTTGCAGTTTCTCCTTGATGATGCTGCTTCCTTTGCAGCAGCCCTCTAATTCATGCAGGAGTCGCATTTAGGTAACTGTAAGCCTCCCCAGCTCCCATGATGCTAGTTCTGAAAAAAATAGTGACAAGCAAAGAAATAACATGATGTGGCTTTCCTTGCATCTTTCAGGGTTTACCCTTCCCTCCAGTGTTAGCCCTTCTACTTTCTAATAGAACCTTTTAACGAAGAAGTAGTTGACCACCCACAAGATCTCTGGTGAATGCACAATGCCCACTCACCTTTCAATTAATGCTGCATGCACAACAATATAGGGAAGGAAAGAAGCCTCTTAATAGGAAATATACGTGTACTGACAGAACTGAGAAGTCATTAAACTAGGCCATTTTTTGCAGAGAAGCAATTAAGACAAGATATTGAGATCCTTATACAGAAGGGTTTTAGCCCTTAATTAGGTAAAATTGCCACCAAAAATCAATTGATTTGTGGAGGAAAAGAACAACGTAAAACATTATGGGGGTATTTCAAGGAATATAAATAACTCTCCCAGACTATATTCTGATTCTTAGTTGTTCATTCCATGACTAATTAGAGGACTTTCAAGGGTGAAAGACAGAAAAGTATCTGCAGGACACAGTAAAAGATAAAAACAAATATTTGTGAAATTAAAGGTTGCTTGAGTTTCCATCCTCAGCAGGCTGCTTCTGGGATGTCAGACAATGGAGAGCTCTGTGCTTTGAATACCAGAGGCCTTTGCTGTCAGACAGTACTGGAGGCCTTCAAGCTGGGTTATATGTACAAATTTTTCCTTTTCCAGAGTCAAGATAACATAATACCTTTCAATTTGTATGTAGCATGAGGTCCTCATAAACATCTAGCTGCATTGATAAAATCTTTTTTTTTTTCTGGGTGAACTTCCAAACAGTTCAAAAGTGCTTTTTTCATTTTTTTAAAATGAAGTAAAAGTTCTTAGTGTCCATCTGTAAGTTTCTAGTAGAAAAGTACAGAGAGGAATTGAAAACTACTTGCCTGTTTTACAAATAAGTAGGAAAACCACATTCACTGCTACATTGTTAAGCAAAAGCACAGACAAACAGGTAATTTCAGACTCCAGTTAGTCATATAAATATTCACATGTGAAAATGCACTAGTACAAGGCCATTATAACTAAATGGACATGTACACTATTCATACTGAATATTGATATTTTGGTATTTTACACTGGGACTATTCTACCCAGTTTGCATCTTTAAACTTGTACAGGTAACACTTATTTTAAAAGTAGTCCTCTTGTGTGAGTGGCAATTGTTTCAGTCAGTACTAGCACACTACAGGTATATGAATAAAGTTTTCTTCCTTAACTTCCTCATTTGATTTGTGATTTTAAAGGAAAACCAATTTAAATTTTCATAATTCAGTCAAACATGTGTACAAGTCTAGAGCTAAAACTGTAATTTCCAAATTCATCTTTACTCCTGCTACCTTGTTGACCCATTTAAACCCTAACCTAGGAAGAGAAGGAGGGTTGCAGGCAGAGATTTTATTATTTACCAAGAAACACACAGACAAGGAGATTATGATCTCAAATTTCTAGGTCCTAACAAAATATTAAGTGTTAGCAATCAATTCTTCCTTAGATCCAATGCTTACTAACATATCAGGTATCTGGCAAAGGTCTCCTGAAATAAGTACCTAAGTCTCCTTTAAGTACACCTGAGAGCGTTTTGAAGGGTACATCAAGTCAATACCATAGCACTTTTCAAATCAACTATGAAATGAAAATGTGTTTACTGAAAATTCTAGGTGCAAAGAGACTAAATTTCACTGAAAATGATGTGTGGTATGCAAAGAAACAGCACTTAATATAGTTTTTTAAATTGATGAATTTGAGAAGATCATATGTTCAGCAGAGCAAAGTATTCTTGCTGTTTCCTTGAACAGTTTCTGGAGAACCAAGCAAAGCTTAGAGAATCTTTTGCAAACACTTACAAAGAGTTAGTTAAATTTTTCAACACAAAGTTATTTAATGTAGAAATTATTGAGTATATTGAGGAAAGAATAACAGAAATATATACAAAGGTGTATAATCATTAAAAACTTTCCTTGGTTAAGTTTCTATCCCTTTTTTTCCTTTATTCAGTCTGTTATCTGTGATTTCAGTAATGCTTACTAATTTCACAATGAATCTAATATTTTTACCCTCACTATACTTACTACGAAGCAATAAACTTAATTCAGATTAACATGGCTACAAGATTAAAACYAAATGTGCATGAATAATCTTACTTGTACCATAAATATACAGAAGATCAGGCTAAAAAATTACACCTTTCTGTAGAAGATGTTTTCTGCCTGATTCTCAGATCAATAGCAATGKCATTGCTTCACTGTCCTCACTGCAGATACTTATGATTTATTTTTCATTTATTCCAGAATTAACTCCCAACTATGTTGTCATAGATCAAATCTAATTTTACATAGGTAGTGCACAAGAGAAAAATGCTGGAAACAAGATGGTAATGTGACTTCTAGGCAAAGGAAATCCTGATCTGCCATTCCTGACACTTTCTATTTCAAAATTATCTTTGCTATTTACAGTGATCATATAATGACTGATTGTGAGAACTACCATACAATAATTTTCAAACAAAAATCACTATGCTTTTTAAACACAGATTTCTTTTCTTAAATCAAGCTTAACAAAGTGTGAAATTAACCTAGATAATTGTTTCTAGTATTTCCCATCTCAATGCTTCCTAAAACTAAAAGGATATCATAGTGTCCGTTTACTTCCCAGTGTGCCTGTACTTAATAAAAGGCACATGCACACACGTGGAAAGCACAGACTCACCTGTAGTCAGCAGGAAGGTCAAAGGGCCCAATGGACAGGGAGCCGGAGCTCCCTTCCTGGTGGTCTGCAAAGATAAGAGCTGAAGTTGTGCAGTAATAATATCTTCATGAGTGCAAGGAGTTACCTTCTCCATTTGATGAGATATCACTCCCCTCTGGAAAGGGACACAATCACTTCTTTGTACCACCTAAATGACCAATTCATGTCTACTTTGTTTTGACCCCTTTCCAAACTCCACACTCAAGCTCTAATTTTTTTTTTATTATTAATTTAAAAAAATGTGGCATGGGGGTGGATTACAATTAAAGTAGTCATATTTGCATAAACCAGGTAGAAAAACTGTAAGCACCAGAAGGAAGTATGTTTTGGTGAACTTTCATTGTTGCTGAAATTTTTGGAGTAGATAAGTGCATATGATATCAGTCAAGTTCAGGAGGCATAAAAATCTGTCTTGGAAGAAAATTTCTGTCCACCTAAAGTGTCTGTAGCAATATGCTCTCTCAGAGCCAGATTCAGTACTGTATTTCAATCACACTGCAATGCAACAGTGATGCCAGACAACACTAAACTCAACTTTCTCATCACTTAAGACATACTACAGATTTTCTTCACACAAGAGACACAGAACAGCCAGGAGTGTGTATGAATACAGCCTACTTGGGGACATTTTAACATTGAAAAAATTTTAAAATGTTGCTTCATTGTTACCTATCACCACTCAGTCCACTGTGTCATCTAAATCACAGAAAGGAAACTGCTCACCTGACTATAGAATTTTGTCTCCATATGTCCCTTTGATTCCTCACATTAGGCAACAGGCAATTAAAACAATCAGCAGAACAGACAGGTTGCAGACAGCCAACTTAAATTTCACACTGCTGATTAATTCTAAGAGAATGAACACTACCAGAAGTTTCATTTTATTGTCATATCAAATCTTCACATTTATCRCTATTATGCTTCTATCATTCATTTTGTGAATAAAATGTGCTGCTTCTTTGTACTTGACTGCATGTTTTAAACTTCTGTTCGCCTGCTCAGAGCTACCCGTATTCTTGTTGGAAGAATATGGAATGAACATATCTTGTGTACACAAGTTTCAAGGTCCAATATTATTCAAGTCAATATCCAACAAGGCACGTCAAATTGTAAATCTTTAAATGCAATACAAGCAGACAATTTGCCCACTGTAGTCAGGACGTCTGAAAGAACCAGTTTCAAGCTTCAAACAGAAAACAAAAAACTGTATAGAGATTTACTGCCTACTCAGGGGACAGCTTCAACCTCTAGTCTTCATATCTGCTCTAACATGCAGTAAGGAGAAAATACACTGGAAGCAATCCAAATGCATGGAAGATAGGAGAGGAATCATGCTATTAGGATTAAAAAAATTATCCTCTAGCCTATCTTAATTGACACAAGGACTAGACTAATACTGAATTAGAACATCAGGAAAAGCTCTTATGTTACCGTGTCTTACTGGCAGCAGGCATACGTCCAAGCCAGCAGAGATCTGAATGTTTAAGTCAAAAAATGGATTCTGCAACAAAGGCAAGAATGGTTCCATTCAAAATCAGCATATCTTAGTCATTAGTCTCAAGAGTTCAGGAAGAACTACGAAAAAGGGGTCTCCATGCTGTTAAAGGACTTTCAGAAAGCTGAAAACACATGAAATCTCAGACAATGAGATGCCAAAAGGGTGATATTATTAAATRGGTTTACATGTGCACAATGCACTTGTAAGACAAGTAACTTAAGTTTCAAGCTAAAGCCATCAGGTTAGAAGCTGAACACAGAACAGATTTAAATGGTGAATTATTTTATGATAATTGGGTTTTAGCCAGGAAATACAAACACTTTAATGAAATCTAGAAATTGATTAATAAACACTGACTTTTAAAATTAGTAGTTCATAGTATTTTAATGTTTTAAAGTCAAGGAAAAAATCAATCAACAGGTGTTAAGTGAGTTGAAACTCTTTGAAGTATTTTCAAAAGGCGATTACACGTAGAAAGGCCTAATCCTATCAGTGTCTTATAACAGTTTCAAAGATCAGCCCTCATTCAGCTTCTCCATAAGGTTTAATACAGTGTCTTGCCACATGTAGGAATAATGATCACAGGTTTCCCCCATTTGGTAGATTGTCTTTTGGAAAGCAATGATTCTAAGAGTTATGTCAGGTAATAAACTTAACTTGAACCTGCAGTGGAGTGGTTCAGACAGAAAATCAACTGCAATCCCTCAGTGTGAGTGAGAAATTATATACAGGATTTGAGAGATATGACACCTTTGTATATAGGAAGAAAACTACTGGAATGCAGTGTTTAGCTCTAGTATCAGGTACTTGAAAAGCCGATTGACAAACAGGAAAGTCTGCAGAAATGAGGAGATTAAAAAAAAGGATTATGACAAAAAACGCCTCACTAAACATTCTTTTAAATGAAGATGTCCAAAGATGTCTTTCAAATGCTCTACAAGTTGTTCATGAGAGAAAAAAGATATGATTTAACAGCATTTTTGAATTATCATCTCACATAATCCATAGAGACTGGAATCTGAGGGCAGATCAAATCAGATTGCAAATAAACCAAACAATTTAACATCAGTAGTAATCAATCATTAGAACAGTTTACCTAGAGGTGTGATGGATTAGCTATCATTTGACATATTTACTACCAAGTGTAAAGTTATCCATCTACAAACAAAAAAGAGAGGTCACTCAGAGTGTGCAGGTCAAACACACAGGACAGGGACTCTATCCTTACATGGGATGGCAAGGCTTTTAGAGATCTTCGTGGATTATGTGCAGGTCCCCGTACAAAATGCTGTAGTCAAGAGAGCTAGCATGATCATCAACTGTATAAACAGGACACAAAATAGAAAAATGGAGCCATTACCTATTTGTCACTATTGCCACAATGTGACACTGGAGTGATTTATCAAAATAGTAAATTAGTAAGAGTTCAAAGGAGGCAGGTAAAATTTGTGAGTCACATTAAACTCTTACCCACTTCAAAAAGAAATTATGCTGCTTTGCACTGAGTTTAAATAAGAATTAAAAATATTCAGTGTTGATTTCCAGGAGTGCTCCATTACTGGGATGGTTGTTTTAGATCTTATTTTTAATCAAATACACATTGTTTTTTTTCAAGGAGGAATGTCTTTGTTCATACAGATATTAATATGGGGAAAATACATGCCCTGCGTTATACAATACGTCAAAATAAATACCTGTGAGGGTCAAGATTCTATGTTTTCCAAAATAATGGCCCTTTGATAGCGATGCATATGACCACCCATGAGAGAATTCTATATCCAGGCTGCCATGTACAAAGCTCTTTTGGCATCCTTGTCTTTGAAAAAAAAAAAAAGTTTTCTTAAGGAAAAAAATAAGGTGTTTTTTTAATTATTATTATTATTTGTTAAAAAAAAAAAAAAAACCTAACACAGAATCTACATAACTAAATGAAAAACTWTTTCCAAAACTCATTAGGTTTGTCTAGGTATTCAGCCACAAAAATGGAAAGTAGATGGTTGTTTCTTACCTCATTTGAAAACATTTTTGATAAAAACTCGACTTTTTTTTAAAAAGAAAGCCATTGTCATTGAAGCGTCAGCCTTTGCTCATGGGACATTTAGAAGATAGTTTCTTTGTTAAATTTCTTTCATTAAAAAAATCAGATTAGTTCCTCTTCCAAACTTGCTTAACAAGACTATTTTGCACTGTAAGATGCAATCCAGAACACATTTATTCTGCCTACACTGTGAGTCAGTGAGAGCAAGTGAGTCCTGGCCCCAGATCTGCCTGTATCCTCAGCATGGCACATAGGTGTGCCTGCAGTAGTCTGTCCATCCTCTAAGGGGACTTCACATCATTTGTGTGTGTGCGTGTATCCCATTTGGGGCTGGTTAGGGCAGTGAAAGCCACTTGGTGCTCTCAGGGTCCCAACACCTTCAACTCCTCACTAAAAGTGCCAAAAACAAAGGAAATGAGGAACCGAAAAAATTTGTGCAGAAGAATTTGCTATATTACCAGTTGTGCCTTATTTAACATGAAATTATTTCCAGGTTTGAATGTAAAGGTTCATTACCTTATTTTATACTCCTAGATAAGCCTAGCATTCCTTTCCTTTCCTTTCCTTTCCTTTCCTTTCCTTTCCTTTCCTTTCCTTTCCTTTCCTTTCCTTTCCTTTCCTTTCCTTTCCTTTCCTTTCCT
>RAHM01000056.1:643518-810310 GCA_003713295.1 Parotia lawesii | reverse complement strand
TTTCCTTTCCTTTCCTTTCCTTTCCTTTCCTTTCCTTTCCTTTCCTTTCCTTTCCTTTCCTTTCCTTTCCTTTCCTTTCCTTTCCTTTCCTTTCCCTCTCCCTTCCTTTCCCTTTCCCTCTCCCTTTCCCTTTCCTTTTCCTGTTCCTTGTAATTGAAGTCTGCATCATCACAGCTTTCCTCATGAAGGTGTGAAAAGCTCTTGCTGTCACCTAGATCAAGATTGAGATGATCTGCCAATAAACAGGTTTGGAAAAAAGTCAGTTCAGGAATATTTTATACATGGCCCAAATATGACTTTGGGAAAATACATTTTTATCTTTGATACATGGTTAAAGGGAAGTCTCATTTCACTTGTGGGATTATTGAGTACACATGAAGTATACAATGAGACTGAAATTGCTTCTGCATTGCTAAGGACAATAAAAAAATATTGATAGAATAAGAATAAATTTATGGAGATTCCTTTTTTTCCCTTGATTACACACTGTTGGAGAAAATGGATTAAAACAAATGTCAGTATAATAGAGCAGATATAGTTAAAATAGTATTTTAATGTATTTTGCCACCAGCATTGTAAAGGCTATTTTAGAAAGAATAAGAATGTAAAGATACTAAAGTTAATTACTACATATATGGAAATAAATTCCAAGCTCTCACAGAGGCTTAGTGACAAATAATAGAGGCATTGTCTTGTTATTTGTGAGGTATAAACAAGAGTTCCTTTTCACTTTCAAAATGTAACAAGTGCACTGCAGAATACATTTTGAGGTTTTGTTTTTAAAATCAAACACAAATGYGTATCCAGAACTACCAATTTCACTGAGAGGAAATGCTCAAACAGATCCTCTGATTTCTTAGTGCTCAYTGTAGAATAGGGCAGTTTCAGGCATCCTTAATAACTGTTAAAAGGTGTTAATGGATGATGAGTTTAATAGTGCAGCCATTTTATGTACCTACATTAATAGCTTCAAAAAATCTGATTTTAACTACAAATATTTCAAATTGTAACTTTGACATATATCTCACAGATGCAGCAATTTCAATCAAGGCAAGGAGTCTCATGGTTTTCTGGACTGGTTGTCCGTTCACCAGTGAGCCCTATAAAGGTAAAATATCTGTAGTGAGTAAAATTTACAATAAATCATCTTTAGGCTTGCTTTTTTTCCCTTTTTGTTTTTAAATATGTGTGCATATCTGAGGGCTGCCAAA
Source organism: Parotia lawesii (assembly GCA_003713295.1). Classification (NCBI taxonomy): domain Eukaryota; kingdom Metazoa; phylum Chordata; class Aves; order Passeriformes; family Paradisaeidae; genus Parotia; species Parotia lawesii. The sequence goes on along the minus strand of RAHM01000056.1, from coordinate 809,099 downwards.
GTGATCAGCGTATAATAGCAGAACAAAACCAAAACAATTTAAACCTTTTACATGAAGTTTTTAATAAGACTTCTGATATGATAACAAAAAGACATTTATTAAATCTACTTAACATCATCTCTGAAACAATTAATTGTTCCAAGTTTCTTTAGAAAATTATRCAATGAGTGAAGAAGTACTTGTCAAATCACTTTGTAATTAAATTCATACATTTGTTCCTGTTTTAAAAATGTCCACATATTCCATCTGCTCATGCAAAATGCTTAAGTATTTTCAGCCAACTTCCCCAAGTAAAGCTGTACACCCATTGCACGCAGCACACTTCACTGTTACAAGGGCCACAGCTGTGAAGTATTGTTATCAAGGACAAGAAATTACCTTTCTTTGTCATTCAATTTCTTTTGTTAAGAGAATTTCAAAATGAGAAAGGTTCAGATCATAGACTCTTTTTACAAAAGAATTGTTAGTATTTTTTGGAGCTGGCTGGAACTGGTGTCACCTGCTTTCAATGCAATAACTGAGATTTTTTCCAAGCCTTTTTCTAAAAGGGAAGCTGATCAGGGAGGGAGAAGTAGACTTGGTGGAAGCTACTTTGTACTGAAATATTCTCGAAGTTGTGCACTGTCTTGGAGTGACTCCATCATGTGTATCCCCTATCATGCTCTATGCCCAAAAATTAATATTGTGTCTTTTCTGTGCCTTTAAACTGAGCTGGAGAAAAGAAAAAAAAACCCAAACRAACTTTTCAAAACAGTYTCTCAAGGACACRGAGAYACACTCCTCKGCGTTCTCTGGCTGCAGGAGCAGGAGGGAGCACCCTGCTTGCTTTCTTCAGCCAGCGGTTTCGGTTTTTTTTGTCTTCTCTTCCCGGCGTGAGACGGAAAGCTGAATTTTGTTTCTTGAGACTTTGGTTTTTTCCCTTCTTCTCTTCTGGAYTGTTCAACAACATCAGAACACATCGGGAGAATTTTTTYYCCCYGAGGCCCGGGGGTGGGCCCTCGCCGACCCAGCTCCGAGGAGGAGAGAGACCACACCTACAGAAGGACTCTGAAATCTTCCCAGGTTTCTCTCTACAGCGGGAGATTTCATTTCATTATTTAGCATTATCATCCTTTTCCTGTGTGTTAGTTAAATAAATAGTTCTTATCTCATTCACTTTCCTTCGAGGAAAATTTTTTTTTTCCCCGAACCCTGTGGGGGGAAGGGTGGTTGAATCCTGGTTTTCTCTCAGAGGATATATTGCTAGATTTTGGCCAAACCGGCACATGCACACATCTTCAAGGCTTCAGGAAGTTCTGCCTAAAACTGGAAACCCTGAACAAAAATTCTTACTGAAGACCATGACAACTCTTACCTCTTTCTCTGGCTTTGGTATTTGCAGATGCAGTTTTGGTATTTGGTGGAAGGACTCTCCAGAAACCATCTTCCTGTAAGAGCCCTCAGTTGCAGTTCTTCAGTTATTGTCAAAAAAGCTAAAAAAGCACAGAAACTTCAGCTGCCTGTTAAAACCTTCAGGAATCCTATCTGGCAGAGAAACAGTATAAGCTGCCCATCAGACCAGAACAGGCAGAGCTGTCCTTCTGGTTACTTACAGGGAATCCTCTGGAGAAAAATAAAAATCAAAGAGCCACCAAAAATATGAAAAGGAATCTGAAAAAATAAAAAAAAACTTAATGTGGTGGCAAATGAACCCTGGTGCTGTGAGTAAGGATGAAAAACTATTACAGAAAGCTCTGAACACCCTGGTGATTCACCAAGGACTCTCCTCAGCCAGGCAGGCAGAAGTGCTGAGCTGAACTGCTTCTGGATGCTGCTCTGGATTTCCAGTGGTGTCGTTATTTTTCACCCTGGGGAAAATAATTAAAAATTCTTCCCCAGATCTGCTTTTTGCATATCAAACCAGTTGTACTAAAACTCTCAATCCAGCATTTCTTGGTGGAAAACAGGAAAATGGCAAAGCAGATTAGATTCACACAATCACTGTACTACTTAGGTTGGACAGCAACTGCCGAGATCATCTAGTCCCATTCCCACTGCTCAGAGTAGAAACTGACAGAGAAAGCTTCCTAGGACCATGTCCAGTCCAGAATATCTCCAAGGATAGAAACTCTGCAATCTTTCTTGACAGTCTGCTCCAGCATTCCATCACCCCAGCCTCAAAAGACTCCATCAGAGCTGTTGAAGGTACAGTCAAAAGAATCTTAAGAGTGAATCAGCTTAATAGTTAGAAATTATCTTCTGATTCACCTTCTGATTCAAAGTGAACTGATTCACTCTCCAAGCTCCAACAGAGCTTAATACATATATGGTCTTGAACACTTTGTACAAAAAACCCAGGAAAACTATCCAGCTGTTCACTTCAYGGCAATACTTAGAGGCTTCTACAGTATCTATCCTGTTCATGATTCCAGAAGTACACTGCAGAAAAGCATGTATCAAGAAATGAAGGTTCAATGTCCCAAGATTTAGCTTTCTGAGGTTATTGCTTAAAATTATTAAGATATAGAGCYGGAAGAACCTAAAACACTCTAGTAATTTTTTTTGTTTGATACTAAATCACTTATATTCAATTTATTTTCATGAGCTTTATGAAATAACCCATAGCAAAAGCACGGAACTACGTGGAGCAAATCCATGCCCMCACACTCCTTTTTTCATAAGTGTCTGCTAGCTTACAACAAATATTTCCAATTATACTTCACTGACGAAGCATACTGGAAACTTTTATCTCACTGGAACAACCGTTCTGTGGATTTCAATACTTGTTGATGGGTCAGAAGGCAATTTCTCAGGTACAAACTATTAGGTTGACAAATTGTTGACAAAAAAGACTGTGGGATGGAGGGTGGCAGACTGCAGAGGGCACAACAGAATGAGAAACAGACAGGCAGTATAACCTGCCAACTGGCAAGTTTCTGAAGTGTGAAGGTTGGTCTCACACTCATTCTAACACTCAGTGCTGCAAATCCAAATGCTTAGCCCTGGGGTCAGCATTTGCCAGGAGTAGGAGTTAGCCTTCCAGTTGAGATTTGTAGTAGTAGTAGTAGTAGTAGTAGTATAAAGAGGTGGAACAGACAAAAGAGATGCATGCACCACCACTATTAAGAGAAATAATGAAGGAGATCCAGAAATACATAACTAATACTGAAGTAAAAAAACAGATGAGAGGCATTTGTGAGGCATTTGCATCAGCCTCAACCCTCTGACTATATTAAGCAAAAAAGTGAAACCAGTGATGAAAAATGTAGACATTTTTTCTAATAGAATCATAATGTGCTGCAGAATTATAATAATCTGATATATTTGATACAAAATTACATGAGATAAATGCACAATGGGTAAAAAGTACCTGTTTAGTAAAATGGTAATGATTTAAAAAATCAGCTATTAATTTTCACGGGCCTATTTCCAAGTTCGTTAGAGCTGATGAGATTTCAGTCATTAGTCCAGTGAGCACTGTTGGATCTAGTCCTGGATTGGGTTATATTGGTTATTACATTAGATAAGGATGTTCAGGTGAAATGTGAAATCAATTAACAGCAAATTTATTCTCTTAAACATATGTGGCAATAATCACCTGTGTGTTAAAAGAGACGGTAATCAATCAGTATTGGCCATATATATTTTTTTTCCCCAGTTAAATTATACCAATTTATAGCACCTTAGGAGCTAGYTCAGAACATTTTTGATGGAACCTGTGAAGTCCTGAGTTAACAACASTCAAAAATCATAAATTATTGGAAATTAACTGCTTGTCCTTAGAAGTTTAAGCAGGGAAATAGCAATTGGATATTTCCTAATCCAGGTAAATTTATATTGAAGGAGTCTGAGATACTCATTTCTAAGGTACAATCATAGGATACGATAACAGGAAGTTCTTCTGGATGTCGTGCTGGTTGTTTTGGCTTTAGTCAATGTTTTGCACCATGACAAAACATATTTCTCTTCAATCCCTTCTGAATCTTGGATATACACAGCCAGTTCAATTCTGAGCTCCAAACGAGGAGGTTTTTTGAGTCAACAAGCTCATTAACTCAAAAGTTAAATGTTTAAAGTTTACATAGGTCTTATCTTTTAGATCATCTAAACATGTGAATATCAGTTAATAGGACCAAAAATACCACACATTTTCTCTTACCTTAACAGAAGTAATTTGCACTCAGGCTAGTAAAAAAAAAGACATATCCTAATGAATAATTGGAAGAGGAAGGCATATGTAAAATACAGGCAAAGTTCTGCCATCCAAGAATACCACCAAATAGGTTTACAAGGTTGTAGATTATTTCAATCCAAGTTTGTCCAGTTTGCAGAATGCCTGYCAGATTCAAAAAGCTGGGTGATATTTATTTTGCATTTGCTGTTACTTGAAACTCCAACTTTTTCTGTTCAGGGCACTAAAATACCATTTTCAGGCCGATTTTAATCCCCCATGGAAGAACAGAAATTGAAGCCCACTAACTCTGTTCAAAATCAGCTTATCAGAAGAAGGTGCTCCTTGCAACAAATGTGTAACTAATTCTCTCATCTCTGATGTCTGCACTATTTTCCAGCTAAAATACATAAATCCAGTTATTAAAACAAACAAAACTGGAAACAAGAGTTATTCAAATATCTCATTTGTAGAAGGAGAATCCCAAGGTGATGTAAGGCTTCTATTGTCAAAGTGTTTTTGGGGGGAAAGTCTGATAGCTAAAGTAAACCTCTTCAGGAAGAGCAGAGGGGAGGGAAGGTTAAACAAGGGTGAATGTTGACATCTGGTTGAGTGAAGAAGAGACAAATAGAAGGTATCAGTCACCAGGCCTGAAGCAAACTTGATTTAGATAGGCTGTGCTATTGTGTGAGAGGCATTTYTGTTAAAGAGTCATACTGTAAACTTTGTAGTTACAACAGTGCATAGACACTATAGTCAACCAACCCCTTAAATGTGACTGAGGTAAAGGGTAAGTGTAATCAAAGATGAAGATTAAAGTGCAAAAGTTAGCACCTAGAGAAGAGCAGAAAAGAGGGTCAGGGATTTGTGCCAAGCTCTCTTGCAAGATCTGAGAAGCATCTCTTTACAGGACTTCTATAATCAGAGAGGCAGGAGAAGAAACTACTTAGGAACATAACTTGAGATTAAAAAGTGCTTAGTTTCAGTGCTGTCTGCATATTTCCAAGGGCCAAAATAGCAAAACTAGAGCTGCCGGGTTTGCAGCTCTAGTTTAGAGTTTGCTAATGTGTCTAAGAGTAAAGAATGGAAGGAGGCACAACTACATGGTGTGGCCAGCACAGGAGGAATTACTATGTTCCTAGCAGGAAGAGCCAGTGGAAAAATAGCTCAGAATTAATCAGATCCTTCTTCTCAGGAAATTGTGATAAAGTGAATGAAGGGAATGAAGGTTAAGACAGGAAAAGGAATTTGTTCAGCCTTGTAGTTGTTTCTTCAAGAAACAGATATTGTAGTAGTTAGAGTAAAAAAAATACTTCCTAAATTGTATCTATAGAGTTTCTATTATTTTTAGAAAAGCAATCACCTGTTAAGCCATATGGTTTTTGTTTGTTAGTAGGAGAAAATTACCTCATTGACCACCRGGCAACAAAGTCCAGTGGTGAGGACATGAACTGGTGCTTTGCTGTAGTTCTGTTAAACCAGACATAGACTGTGCATTGCTTCTAATCAAGTTTTGGGAGACAAGTATCTGCTAAGCCTCAGTTTTTGAGTTTCCCACTTTTAATATCCACAACTAACAGCAAAAAGAGGTTTTTTCCCCTTCTTTTGTCATGCTTCTTGACAACTCACCATGCAGTTCAACAAGACAGACTGAGCTGATTTCTCAAATAAAAAGAGTTGCCTTCTCTCCTCTGCCCTTCTCCATAATTGCATGATCCTGCTCTTTTCTGCAGCTGCACTAGATCTACTCAGCAGATTCTTTGCTGATTCAATTTTAGTCATTAAGCCAGCAGAAAAAATATTCCATTCTTTCTGCTTGGTTTGTTTTCTGCAAGCCCAATGACCTGAATTGGCTTGTCAAAGGGTCAGGCAGTGCCAGAGCAGCATGAAGTGGCAGGAGTACATAGCTGGGAGCAAGAAAAACAACACTTTTACCAGGAAAAAGACATTAGAGAAGCTTAGCCATCTCCTCACACAGCTCCCACACAGACACTCAGCTCATAAGCAGGAACAACCTGAAGTATATCAGTGCTCATCTTACCTAGAACATGCCAGCTCACAAAGTTCAGTATTTCTGGRGCTGATCAGCAGCAGCTAAACTGTCCATACAACAGTGGAGGATAAACTCTTAAGTCATCTCAGTGTCAGTTACCTTTGCAGTTGAGGCAACAACAAGTAAAAACAAGTAAAAAAGTAAAAGGAGGAGAAAAAATCCTGTACATCAGCTAAGCTTTGCTGACCATCCATGTGTATGATCTCAAGCTTCAAGCTAATTCAAGTTGGCTTAGTCTTCTTTTACTGAGACAGTATTCGCATTTGCTGGGGCTTAGGTCACACACATGGACAGTTACCATAGACCTGCTGACACATAAAAGTTTGCTTGTGTGTCCAAACCCTCAGAATTTTTTTTTTTACTATTTGCTCACCTTCTTTCTCTGCTGCAGTTTTTACTTTTTTTCCTGAGGATGCTTCTCCACTACCCATTAGCTCCTTTGCTGATTTTTTGCATGCAGAACATGCACTTCATATTAAACCTGACATAGGTGTATACTTAAAGGCAGCATGACATAAAAGTATTCCAAGTAAAGGTGGGCAAATATTTTCGGTTGGAATGTTTTCCAAAAATAAGCCCAGCTCAGTGTTAGGCAATCCATTTATATTCATCACTACTTTCAGCTGATTGAAACAGCAATTTAAACCGTGAAAAGCATATCTAAATAAACATGCAATAGATCCCAAAAAGGAAATTATAATTTTCTCCTATGGAGGTATCAGTGCAACAGTGAACATGACTCTAGACATTGAATCCATTTTAAGCTCATATAACATTACTGAAAAAAAATAACTGATTTGCATCAAGCTGAGAGAAAAAAGGTTAGGGCAAGTTGTGGATATTGTAAAAGTCACTAGCTATTTTAATTGCTTGGATGAGAGAACTTGAACAGAGGAAAAATATCTTGGATGGAGAATTGAATGGGTATGCAAGAGATAAAAATAATTAAATAAAAATTATTGTTTCTCCAGTAACCAAACTATAAAGGAATGGATGGTGCCATGAAATACAGCTTTCAAAATAACATGAGGAGGCTTATGTTACTTTCACTGCTCAGCTGCAACTGAAATCCAGATGTGGGAATCAGTTATCTGAGGATGGTGACTTTGCCATGGAGAATTCATTAATAACAATTTTATTTGGAACAGCCATTTTTTGTAAGCAGATTATAAGAAAATATTTCTGATTTCTATTAGATGTGCATCCTGCAGTTCCCTAGGCCTTATTCAGCTGTGGCATACTATGAAACACCACCAATGGTTGTAATAGAGCCCAAGGCTAAGGAATGGGAACATTATACCTATCACAACCAGTGAAATTATTCTAAAGTTAGATTCTACCTCCTTCCTTAGTTTTACCCTTCCTTACAAACAAGTTTACTACTGTTTCTAGGTTAACTATTTTGCATAGTTTTGCAGCACTTGAAAAACTGTCATATCCTGTACAGAAAATATACAAATATACAGAAATAAGGTGATGACCCCAGGGCTTGTTACTCAACTACGAAACAGACCCAAGCAAGAGCTACAAATAACAGCACAGGATTACAAATTGATAACAGCATGCTTCCTCACAAGTGACAAGGAAGCTGATCAAAACCAGGCCTCCAGACACCATGATGCAAAGCCTGATGGTGCCTGCTACATTTCCTCAAGCCGTAAAGTAGAGTGATAGGTTTTCTTTCCCACTARGTGATCTGCTGCAGGTGCCAACATGCCTTACCTCTGACTAACAGCCAGATTCTCAGGCTTTTACCTATGCCATCTAGCTCCCTCATTGTTCCTCCAAACAATGTCTCCTGCTCGATTTTGTTCGTTTTTCTTATTCTTTTTAAGCTTTCTCAATTCTGCGATAGCCAGGTTGATAGAGGCAAGCAGCTGAGATGCTTGGCTTTTCCCTGGCTAGTAATTTATTTCATTTCTCCCTTTTTTACCAGATAGCAAGTACAGTCTGCAGGAAAATTTTTCTTGCATGGTATCCCCTCCAAAGCTTCATCTTTGCGGAAGGCAGCCTCTCATCAGTGAGAAAACACACAGCACAGAATACCGAGTAATATTTTGCAAAACAAATCCTGCTCAAAATCCCTAGAAGTGTAGTGTATTTGCCTTTAATAACAGAGCAACATAGAGCTTTAGACAGGGTATAGAAGAGAGGAAAAATCACAGGCATTTCAGTTTCAGATAATAAGCAGAAATGTGCAGGTGTTGTGCATTAGATGACCTTCCCTATGTGGGTCACCATTCATCAGCACTCTGTTAGCAGCCTTACCTAGGGCATCTTGGTGTGTCTCGTTTCTCATGTCTCCATACAGGAATGATTACAATTCTTAAGTATGTTTAGGTTGGCTTACAGGCTGCTGAGCAGAGAAATAAATTTACAAATATTTGAGAGGTGTAAAAGCCTTCAAAAGAGAAGAATTATAATAATAGGATTAAATTAGTATAAAGAAATGCAGWGTGTAAAGTCAAAGCTACATAGCAGTTGTAATATTTTCTCACTTAACAGTATATCTGGTCCCTTTGTGATTTTCTCAAGAAAAAAAGGTTGCAATATGGATACATTTGTTCTTCATTCCAGGCATTGCACATAAAGAGGTTATGGTGACATGACACTTGTGCTTGTGTATGCACACCCGCGACTCAGACCTCTTTCATCTTGACAACAGAAGCTGTTAAGTGACCTATAACTGATATCGCTGATTTAGAACATCCTTTAGCTTAGGCTTGCTTTTGTAGCTTTTATACAGCAGAGGAATTGGGGTTCTGCTACTGCCTGGAAATACTTGTGACCTAGACAGCAAGTATCCCTTCTGTAAGACAGATGACTTTGCAGAATGTCAAAGAAATGTGAGCTGCTGGAAAAATAGTATTCCCACCACAAAACTATATTACTAGTTAACATTATTTATATGAATATGAAATTAAATTCTTGTTTATATTCTATAAACCATAATATAGGAGTTTTGTCTTGAATTCACTTGGGCTGCTGGTTTGGTTTTGAACTTAACTCTCCAATATGAGAAGAAGTAAACCAGTTGGACTTCAGTTTATTGTATGTGTTCATGTCTGTTGAAGAAGTTAAAAAAAATCTGAATTAGACTACCCACAACTGAAATCCATCACAGTTACCTACAACTGAAATTCATCACAGAATTTGAACTAATGCAGATATAGTAAAAATTAAACTTCTAAGCAACAGATGTGACAGTAGCAGGACCTGAAGGTGTCCTGCCTATTCCACCTAAAGGAATAGGAGGYTGTCTCTTAAATAAATGTCTGTTGGCCTTTACACTGTGTTAAGTACAYAAATGCAGGACAGAACCATTGCACTGCAGTATTTATCAGAAAGAAATCAACAGAAAGATAAGCAGTCTCAGGTTGTTTTTTTTACTTTCTCTAGATACTGCAATATTCTAAAAAATATTTCAAAATGCAGCCGAGCTTGGGACACTGAAGCAATTTGAAAYATTACTATGGAGAGGTAGGATTTTCTATCATTTTTTAAAAATTTCGAATTTTTTGTTTTCTGTGAACACCTCTTTGGTGTCCAGCAAGTGCGGTTCTGCAGCAGTATGTCTGCCCCACCCTGAGGGACTTCTGAGACATGACACTGGATTCCAATCCCACAGACTGAAAAGTGTCTTTGCCTTTAAGTGCCCTGCCTGGCAGCATTAATGTTTGACCACAGATCTCTGTCCTTCTATCCCAGCAATTGCAGCTATAATGCTTCCTTCCCATTCCCTRGTAAAAACAAACAAACAAACAGACCACAACCCAACAACAACGACAACACAAAACCCAATATTATTTCTGAAAGGTAAATGACTGGAAACTGCTGTCTTGTACTATCGAGTCTAACATATTGTCTGACAAATTCAGCAAGCTAGGTACAACCCATAGGAAATGTGTACATTGTGTCTATTTCTGTAAATAGAACTGGTTTACCGTTGGGGAGAAAGCTGTTAAAAATTAGTGAGAACACGAATTGCATCTGAAATTACTTGCAAAGCTCCACACTGGAATCAGTAGAATTAAGTTTCTATATTTGGTAAATGCTTCCTGGACATTTTTGAGCAAGTTATTTATCAATATTTGCCTCATCTTCCCGGAGAAAATTTTGAGCCTTTTTCTCACCCTAGCTGGAACTTGGGCTCAGCTGTGTTTAGGAGAAGTCTGAGATCCGCCAGCACCTCAGGTGAATACTCTATTGGCGAAAGTAATGATACWGACCATGAGAACCAGACTGATTTCTGTTTAGTGAGTTTATGGAACAAATCTATATACAGTTAGCAGATGTTCAGATAACAGATGAGTATTCATGAATATGTTTGTAAATCTTGACACTTTGAGGAATTTGCAATGAATGTCACTGCCTTCCTATTCACTATAGTCAAATTGCCAGTCATCTTACTGTCTGCAAAGTTTGACAGCCTTCAAAAATAAAAAACAATCAGACATTCACAGAAGTAAAAAGCTGAGGTGAACAGTTCAGAAACAAATTGCAGTCTGGCTAATTTGTTAAATCTGAAAACTCTAAAAGACTTAGCAAATACTTACAAATACCAAATACATTCTCAGCTTAAGGAAATAATTTGGAAACTATTCCAGAGTAAAAAAAAAAAAGAAAAGCTGAAATTTCAAACATTTTTTTGGTTTGACAACTGCGCTTTGAGCAACTCTTACCATAAGTAATCACAGATGTCTCAAGAAAAACAAAAGCCACTCATGTTGTGGGTTTTTTATTGTTTTCATTTCTTTCTTTTATAATAGAATGAGAAATGTCAATTTGGCTACTGGATAATTACACAACTTGACCTTGGGTTCTGACTTTTAGTTGATGATTGGTCTTGAACAAGTCATTTAACAGCTTTATCCAAATAGTAGAGCCTATTCCATCCCAAGGTGCTCAAGCAACATCTGTAGAGGGCTTGGAACTCCTCAGAAGTTAAAACAAGGGGTAAGAGTTACAAGTCACAACAGTGGAAATTCCAATTAAACGTAAGAAAAAAAATATTTCTATGAGAGTGGTTAAGCACTGCATACCAAGAGAAGTTTCAGAATCTGTGTTCTTGGAGATTTTCAATACTTAGTTGGAAAACTACTTGAGCAATCCAGTCTAACTGTGAAGGTAGCCCCACTTAAGCARGAGGCTGGATTTGATGTCCTCCAAAGTGTCTCCTCCTACTTAAATTCCTGATGTTTAGAAATCTAGCATTGTAATGAGGGGGTTTTTGTGTTGTTGACTCTCCAGGGTCTGAAAACAAGATGGACTAATTGATATGCAAGGACTCAGAAGTCCCCAAGCATRTGTACCAGATGACAATAAAGAAAATATGAATCTGGGTGCTTGCTGAATGCCAAAAGAAGCAGCAGGCTTCAKCAAACATGCAGTTTTCCACATCTTTAAGTACAGCTGTGTATTCTTTTTAAAAATCTAGAGAAAAGCATGCTTCCTTCAGCCACTAGTGTAATGCCTGTTGGCTTCCACCAGAAAGAGACAATAAAGAGACTGAGAACTTAGGGAACATTTTCATTCATTTTTGAGGGTTGGATGAATTTGTATCAAAAGGTCAGGAAGATATTTGTGGCCAAAGTAAGTATGTATTACCTAGAAAAAAAGACAGACTCCTGTTTCTCACTCCTGCTGTTCACACAGGTCTCTTCAGCATTCAGTCTCTGCTGGATAAAAAAAAGCTTCCCATCAAACAGGAAACAGAGTAAACATGTATATCTAATTGGCCCTGTAGGCTTGACTTTGGTAACAAACCACTCAGAGTTGAGGTACAGTGTTGCATTTTTCCAGAAGTCTTCAGTCAAGGCTGTACTCACTAAAGCCTGCATGTGGCTTTTGCCTGGAATTTAGCTGCTCCGAATAGAATAGAATAGAATAGAATAGAATAGAATAGAATAGAATAGAATAGAATAGAATAGAATAGAAATAGAATAGAATATTTCAGTTGGAAGGTACTCACAATGATCATCTAGTCCAACTGTTTGACTAATTCAGGGCTGACCATTAGTTAAACCATTTTGTAAAAGGCACTGTACAAATGCCTCTTAAACACTTACAGGTTTGGGGCACCAATCACCTCTCTAGGAAGCCTGTTCCACTGTTTGCCCACCATTGCAGGAAAGATATGCTTCATAATGGCAAGTCTGAATATCCACTGGGGCAGCTTTGAACCAGTCCCACTTGTCCTGTCACTGGATACCAGGGAGAACAGCTCAGTGCCTCCCTCTCCACTTGCCCTCCTCAGGAAGAGCAATGAACTTGCCCTTCRGTCTTCTGTTCTCTAAACTAGACAATCCACTATCCTCTGCCACTCCTCACAGGACATGCCTTCCAGCCTTTTCACCAGCTTTGTGGTCCTCTTCTGGATGCATTCGAGGACCTTCACATTCTTCTTTAATGGTGGGGTAGGAGACCAGAGGAACAGTTGACTGGCTCAAAACAACCATGTGGGAAGTGGTGGCAGAACAGGGGTCGTAGGTGGGACAGTGCATTGCTCCCCCCACCCCCTTGAGCCCTTTCACACTGCACTATGTGGCGTAGGCACATTTGAAATGTTAGCTCCTCGTCAGCGCCATAATGGGAGCGGCTTGACTACACAGGACCACTAGGAATATCCTGTCTCTGTGTGAAACACAGGTGCAAGACTTTAGTGCTGAAATTAGCGTAAACTTGGCTGGGGGAGGGCTCCAGCAGGCTGGAACAGATAAAAAGATGCTGGCAGGTGCACCACATGGAGTGCTCCACTACCCTGGATTTAAAAGCTGCTGAATCCCATGGTGTCCTCCACTACCCTAGATTTAAAAGGTRCTGAATCCCAGCACAGTGACTATCTAGCTTTTCCTCTCTTTTTTCTTTTTCTTTCTCTTTTTCTTTCTTCTACCTCAAAACAAGTTTCAAAGTTTGCCAAGTTAAGGTTTGTGGAGTGCCTTATTTTGTCTGGACATATTAAAGATTTCTAATTTAAAGTTTTCCAAGTGCCTTATTCCATTGGAATGTTCTAAAGTTTGCAGTTAAAGTCGTTACTGAACATCCTGAGAATTTTCTTGCTTTTCCCATGCGTTGCCCAGCATAAATGTAACTACCTTCCCCTAAGCCACCAGGTGGACTAGGGCATTACATGAAGTCCAGACCTGCAGACAGCACTCCAGATGAGGCAGCATCAATGCTGAATACAGAGGGACAATCACCTCTTTTGATAGGCTGGTGATGCTGTGTTTGATGCATCCCAGGGTGCAGTTTGCCCTCTTGGCTGCCAGGACACACTGGTGATTCATCTCTGCATCTTGCTCCTAGTCACGAACACAGAAAATGCTGACAGAAAAGTTAGGTCTGTGCCCTGMAAGGCCAGTTGTCTGACACTGCCTCTGGGAAGGCTGAGAAGCTGTAAGCCATGACTAGCCCTCTTCCCGGACAGCCTTGCTGGATAACAAGAATTGCCTCATTGTGTGAGTTGTGATACACGATACCCTGGCAAGGTCCCGTCTGATTTACAGTCATCTCAGACAGACAGAAAAGAGACAGGCCTAAGAAGAGTTTACTGGAAAAAGAATCCCGGAGAGGAAAAAAGACCCAACCCAAAATAAAATAAATCATCAACCTGTGGAGTCACCATCCCTGGAAGTGTTCAAGAAATTAGTGGATGTGGCAGTTTGTGTTATGGTTTAATTGACACGGAGGTGTGCAGTCAAAGGTTGAACTTGATGACCTTGGAGGTCTTTTCCGATATTAATGATTGCATGTTTCTATTCTATTGTCTGCAATTCAACCTTCAYGCACTTCTCTCACACAGAATGGTTATTTACATAAAGGTGTCTTCTGTGAAAGAGAAAGAGACCATTAGGAAATATGGCAGGAGGGACTCCTAATCCCACCCACCACATAAGTACTGAATAAGAACTTTGATAAATTGACTATTAAGAGACTTTTTTCTTTAACATCTCATATAAATGTCCAATATCAGGCAGGATGAATTGATCAACACCAGCCATCCTCTAAATACTCCCGTTGTTGTCTCCCCTGCATCCTTGGAGCACTCTTTTTGAGGGCAGCCTGCTTGGGATTGTCCTCAACTCTCCCAGTGCTGCAACCCTTCCGCAACAGTGAAACTAAAGAACCTTCCTATRTACTACCCATAGCTGAAACACCTTCATCCTGTAGGAAATGCAACTAACACAGCAAGATACATTTCTGCCTCTCAGCTCACTGTTGGCCTTGAGGTGGAGACTATTTATACTAAACTCAGCAGAGCTAGAACTGATTAGCAAAGTGAGGGATTTTAAACTCAACAGCTTTGCAAAGGACCAAAGGTGRGCAGCACATCTGTTAAATATTTTTACAAGGCAATAGATCTTCTCATTGGGAAGTCACCTTAAGCACAGCCTGAGCCTTAGAAGTTCCAGAAAGCTTGTGTATATATTTTCTTAGGTACAATCTATCTGCATCCATGGAAATAGCAAGGCCATTTCCTGCATTGGTATCGCACACCATGCTTAGGATAGTTTAAATAGAAAATTCCAAGTACTTGTTGTTCTCCTTTACCCCCATATTAAACCAAAACCAAATCTCTCCAACCATTTCAGTTACAGTTACTAAAGTGTAAAATATGATTATGGATACTGACTTCAAGCTGACCTTTGTTCTTAGCATTAAAAATAGAAAGTTAGACTATGACTTTGCTCTTTGTAAAAATGGATATTCCAGAAAATTGAGCGTAGGAAATAATTTAGACTTTTGTGTCAACAGCATTTTACAGGAGGCGGATGAGAACATGATGAGTGTCACTGTTTCAGAGAGCTTTCATCATCAATATTCTCAGGTGGTTTTAATGATTTCATTTATGAGAAATGAATTCAAGAGGCACTAAAACCAGAAAATATTACTGTAAAAGTATATGGTACATATTTCTTTTTAAAACAGAAAATACTTTCTTTTAGTGGGTTTCTCTGAATTCGTGAGGTCCCAAGTTTAGCTAATAGATGTGACAAAATTCCAGTATGTTCTGCAGTGTATACAAAACCTTCAAGGCATTTTTATTTTCTAAAAATAATTTCTATGGAAAAAAATATGCATATGGAATAAAATCTTTCAGACGCAAAAAAGAGAAGAACTGCGTGCACGGGTTACATATCTTTGAAAACAGACAGGAACATGGGATGCTTTTCCTACAAAAACATTAGTTAATAGCTGTCTTCACAGGACTTTTAAAACCTAAAAACTGAAATTAGCACTTGAAAAATTACATTTATATATACAATTATAAAAAKACACAGAAATGAGATATATTGGACAGCATGAAATATCTGGTGTATTATTTATTTATCAGTGTTGACAGTTGGCTCCCAAGGGAAATGGTTGTGCTTAATTAATTAGATGGAGAAAAAGATGCACAAATTTGCATTCATCAATTGTTTTCAAGTGTTCTTCAGCATCATCAAAGCAAAACCTAGAAAGAAAAAAACAGTCTGAGGCTTTCTAATATTATATATGCAACTAGTTCTGCACAAATCTATTACATTAATGCATCTTTAAAGTTAAATTTTTTTTCAAACATATTTGAATCCAGCTAACAGGTTTTAATTGATATACAAGAATCAGACTATTGATGTACTCTCAGCTTACTCAACTGTGTAATTTGTATGAAAACCTAAGGTAATCTGTTCTGACACCAAGATGCAGGGTAAAGCATTTGTGAGATCAGTCTTAAAGACCTCAGTGTCACTCCAAGGTGACACCTTCAAAAGTAGCAACTGTAAAAGTCAGTGAATTTTGCCTTCTTGCTCTGAATTGAAAAAGGATTAATATTGCACAGCTGTATGCACCTGTTAATGATKAAATCTTTGTCCATTAACTGCACAGGAAGAAACAAACTATGGCTTTGAATAATAATTTGTATGAAACATGGAATATTTGTGTAAAAATATTTAAGAAAAAGAGATGGATTCTTATGTATGTTAAGGACGATAAAGACAGGAAATCAACTTATGCACAAGAGAAACTAACAGAAAAACAGTGACAACCAGTAGATGTTGTTTCAAACTGCCCATATTTGTCTTCTAATTGCCAGTTAAAACTTTCACAACGTCTTTAGCAGTCACTATCTCCATGCGTTTGAATTGAGGAACAGAAAACAAAACACAGTTTTATAAGTTAACAGAAAAAGTGAAATGGAGAAGACACCACAATGCATGCTGCAAAGGATTGGGCTTTTTCACTGAAACCAAAAAGAGATTTTTCTTAATTACTTTTAAGTGATCCCTCTTTCCTTCTCCTCCCCCACCTCTCTTTTTCTTTTCCTGGCACTCTTGGGCTGTCTGGAGTACTCAAATTTTGCATAGAAACCACCTGTAGACACCAGCTATCTCCGCCACTATTCGCATGGTTCAAATTTCCTGGTATTATCCTTTGCTTTTCTCCTCTTTTAGTCTTTCATGCACAACCTCCCTCTTTTTTTTTTTTTGTAAAAAAAACCCCAACGAGTCAACCTCTTGTCCCTTTCAATTTCCTCCTCTACCAAGAGCAAATCTGCAGGATTATAGGATTAAGAAGAAATTAGAGTAAACAATACTTTTGGGCCTATTTATGGAAAGTGAATAAGGAGAGGATGAATCAGCCCACATAAACTGAATCAGTCCCTCTTGCCTTTCTCAGCAGGCAGGTGAAATAATGATTCATGAGCTTTTGGCCTAAGGGAGTCAGAACAAAGCTCAAATGCAGATGCTACAGCCTGAAAAAACCTACAGTTCTGTAAAATACCTGTGGGAATATTTTGTTAAGAGGTGTCTCAAAAGTTGGTGTAATTGCTTGAAGTCCTTAAAGCGGAAATTGCCATCCTTTAAGAACCATCCTGAAAAGCTTAGATTATTTTTTTCCCCCAAAACTAAAATTTATATATAAGCTACACTTAGTTGGTGTATATTTTCTTTAATCATATGTCCTGGAGTTCTCATTTCATATTTTAGGTTTGAAGGAAATTTCCTGTCATAAGTATTTTTTACTTTTTACCAGCTCTGCTAAATATTTGTGTACATCTATGCAATTTATTTTATCTTTTGAAGGTTCAGTTTAACACATAAGCAGTCTGTGATCTGTACTTAATTGAAATATATTGCACACCAAGACATATGGTAATTTGAAACTAAATTAAATGAAAATACAGGCTCATGCTAGAAAATCTAAATTAATTCCTTGATATATGGAAGGATTCCCAGACTGCAATAATTTTCTAAAGGAAACTAGCCAGAAGAACAGCAAAAGGGACAAAAGAATTTTTTTTAATTAAAAAAAAATAATAGAACAAATAAAGAGTCACCCAAAAACTTGAAAAAAAACATCAAAACAGTAAGTTCTGCAGAGCACATTAACACTTAAAACGGCATTAGTATGTGGGGGTTGGAAGGTAATAAATGTGATGCCAAATTGTAAAGTAATGTCTAGGGAGAAAGAAATCAATGAAGTAAAACTTCCATACCAAGTAAATTGGTTAAAATTATAAGAACGAGCAGAATTAGCAGATGCTACATAACTATGACATGATGAGGGAGAAATAGCTTGGATATTGTAATGGAGAATCACTTGTTGCAGGTGTGTTAAGAGTTCTTGGAAAAAATAAATAATTCAATGAGAAACAGCAAACTCTGAAATCTTGAAAGATTATTTTGTTAAGAGTCTTTTCAAAAGTCTAATTCAATTAATTCCTGGTTGAAGGATAAAGCAAAAGGTAGGAATCAATGGCAGGTTTTTCGAATAGAAGTTCCAGTTAGATTCCAGTGGCATCTATGCCTGGATTTGGTTTTGATTATATTGAGGTAGAAAAGGAACAAATAGTGAAGTGACAAAGTTTATTTACATGTTATTCAGGGTGATAAAACTAAAGGTCATATGTGGAAATTTGCAGGAATTTCTTATAGTATTGAGTGACTGAGCAATAATCAACAGCCAAGACTGGATGTGATAAACGCAAAGAAATGTAGAAGGAGTAAAACAAGCTTTGACATATATATAGAGTGATGAGCTCTACTCTTACTATTCCCATTCAAAAATGAGATTATAATCATATTGAAAATAGTTCTATGAAATCAGCACATTAATAACCATTTGAAAAAATAAATATTAGGTATTAAGAGGAAGCAAACAGAGAAAGAAAACAAGAAAACGTCATTATCACTGCTTAAATCTATGACACAAATACATCTTGCTTATTAGATGTAACTATTAATCCTGTCCCACTAGTAAGACATGAAAAAGGTTAAAAAGATACAGTAAAATATCAAAATGGTTGTCAAACCCAATGTGGCTTTCTGCAGCACTAGGAAATGCAAGATCTGATCCTAAGGTAAGCAACAATTGTGCAGTCATTTACCCAATAAAACCTCTTACTGTCAAAATGTTGAGCCTCAAATAAATGATTTCAGAATTATTTCATTCTATTTAAATTAATTGCATAGGTGTAATTACTTCTCATTCCTTTTATCATCTACTGTTGAGGAAGAATGTTTCTAGGAAGGGTGGCAAAAATAAGTGTGAATTGAAAGTCCTACATCTTGTTTAATTTGAACAGATTATCAGGGCCCTTTAATGGAGCAGATGCAGATGGAAATTTTGAGCTTTCAGAGCAAATGGTAAAACTGAAGGCTTGATCTGTAATTTCTGAATGTCATTAGATATTTGATCCTGCTCTTACTATGCTGAAGATTGTCATGGGAAATGAGAAACAAAGCAAGGGAAAAATGATCTCCCTAAACAAGATCCTCAGATAGAATGAGAAGGTATCCATGAAAGCAGACAGAAATATCTCAAATGAAAGTCAGAGATTTTACATTCAAGACTGCAAATCAATAGTGGATAATTATATGGGGTCTAGATAGATCTTAATCTTGATCTCTTCAGATCTTTCTAACTTGAAAATTAGCTCTATTAAACTGCAAAAATCCCACAAAAGGATTTGAGACTAAACTGATGGAAGGATAACATGATTAAATCATTGATTAACTTGAATGACTGCAGGAAATTGAGAAGGAAACTAGTGCTGAATGAAAAGAAACAAAACCCTTTAATTACTGATCAAAGATAAAAATGTGTCATGTGATTGCAATTTTCAGCCATCTGCATGGAATTACTTCTCTAGTTCTTTGAGACTTAACTAGAGGATGTCCTACAAACATGTCTTCATAATCATACCCTTTACAATAAAACTTTCAGCTATTTTGATGCTGGTTGTGCCTAGGGATTTCAAAATCATCCAGGAGTTCTCAGGGTGGAAAGTTTTAAAAAGATCATGGCTGATCCACTGATATTTACACAGCTATTTTAAAATGTCATAGAATCATAGACTGCACCACACTTCTGGTTTTAAGACACTACACCATTTTGTGGTATAATCCATTCATTTCTGGATCCTCTGATCATTCAGAATATCCAGGCTGAATTAGGGAAAGAAATAATGTTTCTTTTTTTCTGAGGCTTTATGAGCTTCTAAGAAAGAGGAAGAAACAAGGAGACAGTTAGCAAGTGCAAAAAAAATCCAAATACAGATATTTAATTCTTTCAGAACAATGCAAAATAAAATTCCACTGTACCTAGATATTTTTGAGAAACAAAAACCTAACGAATATTTAAAGTTCTTTATTTAAAAGCACAGGACATTTTTATGGGTTGCAGATACCCAGGCTCGGGCAGCAGTCGGGGCTCTGTGAGGGCAGGCCAGGGCTGCCCCAGCCAGACACAGCCAGTTCCAGCTGGATCCAGCCAGATCCAGCCGGATCCAACCACCCACCGCAGGGCGCGGCTGAGCCCCACGCACAGGGCGGGTGTGGCACAGGGGAAAACATTTAAGAAATGGCAAAATCACCAGATGACATCAAGGAAAAGTGGGGGGAAATGGAATAAACAACTTGGGAACACTAAGATGGGAGAAGAAGGAACTGGAGAAGGTGGTCCGTGTGCTGGAGCAGAGGTCGCCCTGCAGCCCGTGGAGACACCATGGTGAAGGAGGTGTTTCCCTGCCACCTGTGGAAGGACCCACACAGAGGCAGGGGAAAAGTGTGAGGGAGAAGGAGCTGTAGAGCAGAGATATTATGGTCTTACCACAGTCCTCATCCCCCTGCRCCTCGTGGGGTAGGAGAGGTAGAGGACTTGGCAATGGAGTGAAGTTGAGCCTTACGGGGGAAAAGGAAAAAGGTGGGATGGAGGTGGTGTTTAACTTTGTTTCTCATTGTCCAAATCGTTTTTACTTGGCAATAAATTTAATTGTCCTCACATTAATTCTGTTTTGCCTGCGGTAGTAACTGGTATGTGATTTCTCTGTATTTATCCCTAATCATGAGCTTTTTCACATTTTTTTCTACCCCCAACATCCTGTTGAGGAGGGGGAGTGAGAGAGCTTGTGGGTGGAGGTTTGACTGCCAATGCCGTGACACTAAATCCAAGCATGGTCATCTRTGAGGACATAGCAAGATTAATCTTGAGAAATTAAATTCATACCTATGTCTAGATTCAACTGACAATAAATTTGAAGAATATTTTGAGAATTAAGTTTTGGTTAAATAAAAAATACAAAATAAAATACAAACTAAGGAGAACATGAAAAAAATCAGTTTGATTATGACAATACAATGCAACCCTTAATAGCTTCTCTTTCAAACTTCAAAATAAAAAGAGATGGGTTATATCTATATCTATATCTATATCCATATATCTTATACTCAGGACACTTGCATTTATATTTTCCAAGTGGCTTTTCAAGTCTCTTGGGAAATGTTTGAGTTTTAAGAATCTGAAGTATCTCAGTTGGAGTTATAGCAGAGTTATAGGGATTGATTTTAAGTTATACTTTTTTTTACTCTTTAGTAGGTGAAAGAAAAATATGAAGTAAAAAAGTCATAAAAATTGGATAACATTCTATAACATTCAATCAGGAAACAATGACAACCAGCAGCCATTATCATTTAACTAAAAATAATTGCAGTATTAAAATACTATAAAGGCTTTTCATGTCATAAAGTGAAATACTCCAATATTTTAGTATTATAGCATTAACTTTAAAAGCTTCAGACTCTATGGCAGTTATTTTCCATGTAGCTGATGTGTACATTTTGCTGTTGAATCCTTTGGGGGAGTACATTTTAGAGAGTAAAATAGTTGTGGATCCTATTACAAGCCATTATATAGCACAAATATTATTAAAATCGCATCATACTTACGGCTGTAGTTGAGGGACCAAAATATAGAGGTTGAAGGATCCCCATGAGTGTAATTACATTCATATGGAGTGAATGTAAGAAAACCTGAGTGGAAGAAAAGTGATTACATCTCAACTCAAAATATAAATGGTGAGAAACCATTTTAGTCTCACATGGATGATAATAATTATATTTAAATTAATTTCAGTCAGAACTCACATTTTCAATCTATTTTCTTCTTTAATAAATTGTGATACTATCAGGATGAGAGTCTAACATAAATCTGTGAATCAGATGATACATTCCCACTTAGTTACTGGTACTCCAGTTACTTGTTACTGGTACAACACTCAGAAAAACAATCCTAATATTCATTGTTTTGAAATATGACCTTTTAGCTTTCATTTTTCATTGAGAGCAAAGGTCTAGAAGAGACAGTTTTAGTTGTTTCTTTACTTATTGTGAACTATACACATACACATAAATTTGCCAATAAGCTCTCTTAATCTTTTGCTGAATATTGAATTTAGTAACATATGTTGAAACAAAATAAAAATATTTTGAAAAAAATACCATTTCAACATTTTGTGATCATAAAGAAAGCAAGTGTGCAAAAAAGACACATTTCCACATGGGAGGTGGAAAGAAACACAATGGCTAATATTTTTCCTTCTGATCCAGTAGTGGCTCAGGGGCTCAGCATGCTTAGACAATACACCTCATTCTACTGGTTAACTAACACAGTGTCAGCATCTATTCTGTCTTCCCAAGACTAAAGGGGACCAAACTCTCTCTGCTCGCTCTTCAGAATATCTGGTCTGATTTTTGAGAATACTGCCTTCCCTGTGTTAACACTCAAATTTTGCAAACAAAATTCTGGGAAGATTGCCTGGGAAGACTCAGGCCAAAAGTGTGTCAGCAGTCATTCCAGAAATTTTGTAGTACTGACAAGAGTACCTGGAAATGCTTAACTTGCTAAATATAGACATAAATTGTTCTTCTMTAGGGTACGTACAAACTGGTTAAATATTCTGACTGCCTGTCAGTATAACCTGTGCCCTAGATTTAGCACTGATAGGTAGCTCTGTGAGAACAGATATGGCCTGAGCATTCAGTATATATAGGTCCTGACCCCCAGAGGTTCTCACAGATTTCACTTCAACTAGGTGACAGGCACTGTGATTGATGCCTGCCAAATGTTTGCTTTCTTATCCTTGTCCGTGAGAAATAGATGGGCGGGATACGATTCTGAGGATATTTTTTTTTTTTTTACTTTCATATACTCATTAGTTTTCTGAAGTGTGTAAATGATATAATATGCACAAGAAAAAAGGTCAGGTTGCTGGGTCAGTGGGAGCCATTCTGTGCCTTGCTGTCAGATGGCATCAACCACTGAGAAAGTTTTCTTTTTCACACAAGAAAGTTCTGCTCTCACTGTTTTAGGTTCTGGAACTGTATGTGGTGTTACCCAACACACAGAGTTAATCACGCTATACCTTTAATTAGTCTTTTGGCATATGTGCTTCTGAGTAGAAGAGCACATTGAATGCAAGGAGCAAGCAATTGACTGTAGATATTGAAGCAGGCAGTGCTACTGAGGAGAAAATTACAATTTTCTGAAAAGGAAGGAGTATTGCTGGTACTGAGCAGTCTGCATATATAGAAAGTGTTTAACCTCAGCTCCATTCTTCCGGTCTTGAGGTATCTTACCTCCTGATATCCTATCTGTCCCTGTACAAAGTACAGGAAAATGAAAGTTTAGCTAATATATATCTGGCTGACTTTTCACCACTTTTGGATTTTTTCCCAACAACAAGGAATCTTCCTTCATTCCTTGATAGCTCTTTGAAAGCAGTTTTGACACCAGCCTTGGTTTGACTTTGAGATCAAGTTTAGRTGCATTGAATAAAAAAATATTTGCCATACTTGAAAAATTTCTTTCTTTATACTGTAAGCATGTTCACACACCTCATCCCACTCCCTCTCCCTCCGCCAAAAAATTTTCTACCCCTTATTCAATTTCTTGACTAATGCCCACATCCTGTAACCTTGTGAGCGTGGGCAATATTAATACTATTTTTCAGATTTTTACCCAAGTCACCAGTCCCTACAGATAATGAGTTTTCTAGCAATGACCCTTTGAACCTCAAGGAGGAACTTCCACTCTTCTAGAATAAACTCTCTGCCTGGAAGGAATGCCTTTGAAGTTTTCAGCAGGGAGGTCTTGACACAAGTCTGCAGTCTCAGCATTTATGTTAAAAATGGAACAGCCCCAGACCCCACAGTTGGAACCGTTCTTCAATGTATTCAAATTACAGTTTGCGTACAGCCCTCAATTTCAAAATATTTTCTATTTTTATACTTGGAAACCAAAATTAATCACTGAACTAATTTCAGCCATAATTGAATGACCCCACAAGCAAAATAGCTTCTGAGAATCATCAGGGACTTCAGAGCGGCTTTCTGGCATCATTGCAGTTTCTTCCCTCACAGATTTGGACTTGCAGAAAGCACCTCGGGAGAGCTGATACAAAGAGGCAGGAAGTTTACTGCACACTTGCACATTCCAAGTGTCCAGTCCTGCAGAGTGAGGTCACTGAGTCCTGGAAAGACATCTGAGGGAATTAAACTAGTCTCATAAACTGACATCATCTGAGAGGAATTAGAGAAAGATGTACAGGAAAAATAAAGTTATTAGTATTATAGGAAAGCCACATAACACAAATAAAAACAAGCATCTAAAATGCCTGCAGGCAGCTCAAATGATAGACTGACTAATATTTTATAATTATCTATGAGATGTTTCTTGTTTAATTATGACTTCATTTCATCAAGTTGGAAGCGAGCATCAGTATGAAAAGCAGTAGGAAGCCAGTTTTAAATGTTCAGCAGAGGATGCTGAGAAATATTGTCAGAATCATCAGCTTAAGCCAGACAAAATCACACAAACTGAAGGAATTCAAAATGGGTCATGCACTTCAGGTGACCTCCACAGGACCCTGTGTATTATATGTGTACTATTTGGCATAGGGAAAAGTTGGTTTTTGTTTTGTTTTGTTTTGTTTTTTTCTTATACAGTACACCGTATTTATGAATTTAAAATAGGAAATAGCTGAGGGCAAATACTTTCACAAAATATCCATGTCATTTTGTTTATCATAAGAAAGGAAAGAGAACTTTAATCTCAAATCTGAACAATACAGCCATGCTTTTGTCTATGACTTTGTAGTCTAATACAATTAAGACCACATTATATTGGTACAGAAGATCAGTTTCTTTTATATACAAAACAACTTTATTTATAAAGTAAGCTAATCTGAAGGCAGACAAAAGAGACACCGGGATCGTGGCAGTGATGAAAACAGGGGGAAGCATCTGCACAGTATTTGGACAAATTTCTACCTCTTCTGAAATTTGTGTCTCAATTCTGACATAAAGAGACATGGATGAGATTTTTCATATACTTTCACAGAAGACACAAACCATGATATAGTCCTGGATCAGTTAGGACTGAATGGTTGACACAGTCAGGATTAAACCCAAAAAAGGTGGACTGAATGGAGTTTATGCAGTGATTTTAAAGTGCCTGCTGAGATGATCCTTGTGAAGGATATTCTCTAAACGTGAAATATAAACATTTTCAGAGCAATGTAAAGTATCCATTGGCTTAAAAGATGTTCACAGAGTACAAAAGTCCTTATTTTCCACTTTCCTGATAAATTTCATCTTAGTGTCAGCAACATTTATGTAGAAAGCCCTGGCATGTAGAATCAGCTTTAGGTGGAAGCCATAACCATTGATTCTTCAGAGATCTGAAACAAATTCATCATTCTTGAGTGCAGTGTGGCATCCATCACCTCAATCAGGGAAGAGTGAAGCATCAAATAAGTAGATCTCTAAAATCATAGACTGAGATTAGGCTTTCTCAAACAGCTGTGGCCAATCAGGCTGTTCTATGCCTGGGGTCTGCATGCTGCTGATAGCAGGATAAGACATGATCTAAGGTTTCCAGCATGTTCTCTCGTCCTTTGAAATGGTGTTAGAGAAAGCAATTGCACTGGCTATTGTACAATTTCCTTGGTGAACTCTGCAGTCTGAGTGGAGAGCAGAGTGTTGCTCTGCTTGCTAAATTACATCTTGAAGAAAAGCAGATGAATCTAATGGATTAAGTCAGCTAACAGCCATTCAGATAAGAATAAACCTGAACACTTAGATTTAGCAATGCAGAACTTTTATAAACACTGAAAAGGTAAAAGTAATTTTTTTTCTATTGGTAGCCTGACTTTAGATCACAGTCTTGAGAAACTTCCTTATGAAATAGATAAATAGCAAATAATTTGGAAGAAGAGCACTGAAAACTCATTGATGGCACTCACAGAAAATGTTAAGGAAAGTGGAATGAACATATGAAGCCTGAAATAGTGAACAAATAACTACATCAGTAAATCAAAAATCAAAGCTTTTTTCCTTAGAACTGTGAAAAAAAAGAATAAAAAAAGAAGACAGCACTGTCACTTCATATACAGCAATTTTTGTTAATGCTGTTGAAAGAAAAATATTCAGTACCGGCACATGAAATAATGGATGAGGAAGCCCAACCAAGAATGACTAATCATACTAAAAATAAATGGACTAATAATTAACCACTTCAGTCTGAAGGTTTGTGGGATAGGCAGTTTGGAGAAACACATGCAGGTTTTTTGAGTCTTTCTCATACTATAATCTTTACATTTCTTATGCATTAAAATTTAATTTATAAGCTATAAAAATATTGTAATTCCATATATTTCTTGGAATCTCAAGCAGGGATTTTTGATATTATTAATATCACTATACATTGTTAGTATTATGTACAAAGTATGCCTAACTGTTAACTGTTTATCCCAAAGTGATTTATAGTGATATATCTAGGGTGCCTTCATCCCTTTCATCAATATTTGCTATCACATGAAAGAGAATAATTTCTCAATACTCCTGGTATGGGGACAGTTTCTCTCTTTCATATGAGAGAGTAAAGAATGTATGGGACTTGATTTCTGAGAAATTTTTTCAAAGCCTCTTTCTCCCTTCTTGTGCCTTCTCTGAATTCTCCATTTCATTCCTTTTAAGGCAGCTGGGCAAGGTGAGGGCAAACTGATAAAAAAAATTAGTACTCTATGTAAGAGGAGGAAAAGAATGTGCATGAGCTCCAAGCTCTATCTACTTTTTCAAATGGCCTTTTCATAGGGACTGGTGCTGGATAGAACAGGAGGAAGCAGTGCTGTGTCATGTCTCTGAAATATTTCACTTTGATGTTAGTAAACCATCCTGTTATATTGGCACACACACCCCTAAATTTGTCAGTGCAGAACTAACACAGACTAGAAAAGCAGTTTTTCTCATTGTGAAATAGATATCTGATGGCTGGTAAGCTGAATAATTCTTTAGGATCTACTGATCATGCTGACTTGTTTTAAAATAACTTCATAAGAACTTAAGCATTCAGTGTACACATGTTAGTCCTTAAATTTAAGAATCTGACTGGAAATCATAGCCTTGGGTCTGTAATAGTAACCTATGCAATAGAGGTTCAGTTCTACTAGAACTTTAATCTGCAATTTATGTGTGCCAGTTCTGCATGGACAGGAGTTATGGAGAGCATAGGTTTTATATGGCAAGACATAAAGCCACAGTTATTACTGGATGCTGAAAATAAAAACAAATTGTCTACTCTCTATTCATATCCATGTAAATGACGTAGATTTCCAGTTAGTCCAATAGTTTTGCAGTGGTTTTACTCTATCATGAAATGGAAGAGAAAGAGGCTCCATATCTTAATTCTTCTGTCTTCTAGGCTGATTTTACAGAATTGGAGCTTTGTTAATTTCAACTGTATTGCTTCTGGTTTACATCTGTGCAACCAAGTAGAAAAACAGAGATGGAGATCGTTTTTTAAAATAGTATCTAAGAGGTACTGGGTGTAAATTGTCACAGCAATTGAGTGTTCATATATAGTCATTGAGAGAAGTTTTAGCAATGCAATATATTAATTCATTATTTCAAATTTTTAAAAAAATCTAACACCCAATTGAAAAGATATTCTACTTTCCATTTGCTTGGAATGGTTATTTTTTGCTAATTTGGGGGTTTATTACTTTGAGGCTCATTATACTGATGCACAAAGCAAACCGCTATGGCATAATGGGATTTTTAGAGTACTCCCTGCTTGGAGGAAGTGCCTTGCTAGGCGTTTGCAGGAAATCCTACTTTTCCTTGTTCATCTTCAAACTTCAGGCTGATTTTACAATTTCAAATAGGTCCCTTTTCAAAGATACATTCCATTGCAGATATTCACTCTAATTTTCACTTGTATAAAGTTGCCATTACTACTCCTGATGTGATTACTATAATACTGTTGCATGAGCAGAGAAGCCTGCAGAAGTGGGATTCTTTTCCAATTCCATTAATTTGGTTTGATTCTATTGTCTGATTTATAGAGCACCAACAACTTTCTTGTATGTCTCTTTGTAAATGCAACTTCTTTCACAACTTACACTGTCTTGCAAGTGAGGAGCACAAACTTACACCCCCCACTTGACTGCAAATCATTACCGTGAGTTCAATGTCTGTTTTAGCTGTTCACTTAAGAATTGCAAGATGAACAAAACAATGCCTAAGACCCAGCAGCTGAACCAATTTGTTCAACTTGAGCACTTTCTGACTGACTGATGGTATACTATCCGATTGCATATGCACACAATTCGCATTTCAAATTATATATATTTAACATATTAAACAGTCCAAATAATCCACACTTTAAAATAACAGTTGTTTTAAGTCAGAATATCGTAAAAAGATACTTGTGGCAGAACATGGTAGATATTTGTCAATATGCTTAGGTAACCAGTGAGGACTCCAGTAATGTGCTGTTTGCACTGCACAGGATCTTACCTCCCGAGTGCTCCTGTGAGCATTGGAAGGACTGTGGAAAATCTCTGGCACTGAATTGCTCGGACACTTACCTGGAGCTTGGAAGGCCTCTAGTCTATTTCTCCTGATGCCACTGCTTTCCCAGACTGGTCTGTACAAATCATTTTACCTTCCTGGGCAACAGTTTCACTCTTCTGGCAGCCTGACAGAATTACTGCAATCACATGCCTGAAGAAAAACATTACTAAATGTGACAAGGACATATTCTGAGGCTATAAGGTATTTTTTTTTGTTTTTTAAAGCAATCGTCATTATTTTTAACTACATTATATATGCTATTTTATAGATTGATATTCTCTACTGTTTTAACACTGTTCCTAATTTAATTGCACACTCTCAAGAGTTGAAGTCTCTGGATATACCCCTCAGACTAATCTTAAATGTCATTAAAACTTCTGCAACGGTAAAAAAAAAACCAAAAACAACCCCAAAAAACCAAAAACCCCAAAAACCAAAAAAAACCAAAAAAAAAAACCAAAAACCCCCCAGCAAATTCCAAGACATCAACAAAAAATTTAGAAGTTTAAAAACAAAAACTGGGGGGTGGGCAGCATACCTCTATGAGAATAATTGAATGTCATTAATGCTGACCGTGCAATGGAATCAACAGAAGGAAAAGTCTCTGCTATTTAAAAGCTGTTTGGTTATCTTCGATGTAATTCTAGTTAGACCTGTCACACTGGCAGCTCCAGCACTTCTACCCAAGGCCATGATCTGATGAAACAGGCCTGAAAACAAAATTTGATCACGAAAAAGTTTTATAGAGGTTATAATTTCCACTGGACAAGTCTGTAGATTGTCCTTGGAAAACTCTGCTTTTTGTGCCAGCTGTAACTAAATGCACATGAATTGAGAATGAGGTGCCAGGTGGCTAGGAACATAGCTTTTACAAAAACAGAGGCTGCACTGTCCAGAAAAGTACTTGGCACTAAATGCTGTAGCAAAATGTGATTATTTTGGAATTTATTATATAATATCAGTAAAAGTAATTTTAGTCAATTTAGACAAAGAGAAGAGCAACACAATTAAAGTTGACGCGTAATACCCAATAAATACATTTAACCAGAGTAAGTTCTTTGTACACAATTTTAGAGATGCATCTTTTGTTTGCTTATTACAATATAATGTCCCAAATAGAAGAGATGCCAGCCTGTAACATTCATTTCAGCACCAATGTAACAAAAGGAAAGCAGTAGATTCTCTGCCAAGTCCCTGCCTAGTCTCACCCCAGTAAAAGAGAGTAAATTGATGCAGTCTTCGACCACTTTAAATGGTGTCACAGGAGAAGCAGGTAGGCTCTGTTTACTGCTTTCAACTTCCTTTGTCGTTGAAGTCAGTGAGAAGATTATGCCATTTTATTGTTCTTTAGCTTCTAGAAACTAGGCAAGACAGTTTTCTCCCTGGATTCCTCTTTGCTCAGGGCAGATTGCACAGACACCGCCAGTAAAGCTCATTTCATGCATGCAACAGCCAAATATATCTTTAATGAAGACACCTCAAAATTCTAGACGAAAAAAGTGTCAGCTTCAAGCACACACCCTGACTACAGCTGAGACTCAGAAATTAGTGCCAATTTATTTTTTTGTAAAATTTTCACAAGCAGCGAAGTCTAACACCAAGACATKTGGAAGCACCTCTCTGCAAGACAGTCTGGTAGTTTTTGCTATAATTTTTGAACATTTGCTGTGATTCCTGAGTAGGTTTTTATTTAGGTGGCTACTGCTGCTGTATAAAAACAGATTGCATTATCCCTGAGGCAAATGCCTGAAGCAGGGAGCTAGACAAACTCAGGGAAACCATATCAGGTCACTTATACTCTTATTCCCACTGCACTATGAAGCCGCTATCTCCATGGGTGCTGTTCTCCAAAAATGCAGGATATATCTGCAGCCAGCAGTGTCTTTGCTCTCTACCAGGCCAGGTTTTCAATACTGCATCCCAAGTTACTTTGAGCTCACTGGAAATCCAGAGCCACATTCTGCACTCACACAGTAAAGACTGCATTTGGGTGCTGGAGCCCCCATACCCAGCAGAATGCAGCACCTCAGCAGCCAGCCTCTCTCCTTGCAGGTGATGTTCTCCCTTACACAGCAGGACCCACCGTGCCAGGTGAGCTCAGCAAGGAGTGGAGGCATCTGTGATCTGGAATTGGTAATGGACTTGCCAGAGCTGATAACTCGAAGCTGCAGGGCACTTCTGAGATGCGCCCATCTCCTGCCAAACTCTGCTGAAGCTGGAGTCAGAACCCCTCTTTGAACACAACATGGTGCTCACTGAAGTTCTTCCCGAAAGCCATTTAAGTCCCCTTGATTAGCCCAAATTGCACTGCTGTTTAAAGATAGCAGATTATTCAAGATTCTTGCAATTATAATTTGTTCTTTAAAGTTACCCGACATCCAAAGCAGTGAGAGAGTAAAGATCAAAAGCTGCGAAATGCTGAGCTATGCTTCCAGGGACCAGCTAATAAAGGAAACTGAAAAACTCACCAACAATCAAACTGTTAAAAGTAGTACTTCTGATGCAAGTCTGCTGCAGGTCCCTGTCATATTGCCTGACCTTTATACTGAGCTTAGATAGATGAAGTTTTTAAGTCCACAAGCTCCAATCCCACCTTGAGAAGTAGGGTAAATCTGCACCATCACAATATATTAAGTGGGTCCTTCAACACATCTCTTTGCTAACTCTTTTGATATGAAATTAAAAAAAAAGAAAAAATAAAAATAATAGATTCTTGCGTTTCTTTATACATCATTTCCATGCTGATTTATGGTTTATTTCACAATAATATCTAAAAGATATAGATAATTCCAACTGCATACTGTATTTTTACAGGACAGAGGCATTAGCTAAATGTACTGTTAAACATATATCCATCTTGCAACAACATGATGTTCATATAACTTTCTTTTAGCAGTAAGACGTTTTTAAAATTAAACAGACAATAACAGTCTTGGTGCTGATTCAATATGCAGCCATTTTATACTCCATCATACTGTTATTATAAAACCTTTTGAAGGAAATACTGTGGCCAAATATCCAGCCATGTCATACCCTCACTTTCAGCATATGGACAGAAATAGTTACCACACTTAAAATTCACACCTTACCTTACTCCAAAAATTAACTTTAACTTTCAAGTGTAGACAAGTCTCTACTCCCACATAATAAACTTGTTACCATGCTTATGAATTGTTGTATAGTAATATGTAAAATTACCTACAACAATGTGTGGAGCTCCTCACACTGGAAYATGGATACAAAAAAAACCCCAAAACCGAAACCCAACTTCATCTATTTATGATAAGTGTATTGGAATAAAAGATGCATTTAACTTTTGGAGACTGCTGAGACGCCAAGTCTGGTAGCTGGAAATAACCATCAGGTAAGGATCACAGTCTAGATGTCCAGGAATGAATAAGACCAAAATGAACAGAAATGCTTATTTCAGAGTTAATAAGCATACAACCAAGAGATGTGCTGATGAAAACAGTATTAATTATAATCTCCAACATTCCTTTAAAAATTCCAGTGATCTTTATCAGAAAACTAAATGATGGGACTGAGGAAAGACTGAGAAAAAATTATATTTTTTATCCATTTACAGACTAGTGTATATATATGTGTATTTTTTTTCAGTTATAGGAAACCCTTCTTATTAACATCAAAATTTCTTTTTAATTTAAAAAAAAATTAAAAACATCAGCTTCTCTTTAGTAAGTATTCATGAATTGCAGTTCAGTAGGCTTATGGGAAAAACTGGTATGCTGAAAACAGATTATGTTGTGCTAAAAAGAAAAATATAAATAGGCTATGGGAATAAAAACCTAAAGCTTTCACATGAAAATTGGAAAGAGCTGTTGTTTTACCTACTTTAGGTCTGTCAGCTCTGGAAACTATAAGTGTTACAGAACAGTAAGACAATTTTATATTTTTACTGTGTACAATATGAAATTATTACTGATAGCTATTTTGAAGAGCTGCACACACCTGCATTGCTGTTTTTTGTATCCATTAGAAGMAAAGAATTACAGAATCAGGCTTTTATGTTAAAGTCATTGAAGCAGGAGTATTGTTAAACTACTCACGTAAAGCTCCAAATGCGCAAAGGATAATGCAATCAAGTGCACATTTCTACTTGACATACAACAAATAAATATTGGCCAGAGGCTGATAGCCACAGTATCCAGGAGAAATAATACTTCCAAAATGGTAATGGTGAAGCAAAGATAAGACATCAAGAAAGAATTTTAGTGACCCACTGCCCACAGGGTATGTACAGCTGCACTAGGATTCCAAGTAAATTTGTGGAGGAGAGTTCTTATAATTCTAAAACTTGCTAAAGAATGCTAAAGAAAGCTGCACAAAGATGCTGTGATGTACCTCCAACTGTATTGCCACTTACCATATGCTCTAACTTGCCATCCTCAGATCAAGGCACTAAAAAGTATTCAGTGTCTGAAAGCAAAGTTATATTCACACTACAGTTAAGATGCACATTTTTAAACTTCAAATGTGATTAAGCACAGGAACTTCTTATGGATACAGGGTTTTCTTCCTCAGTTAAGACCTTTCATATCAGATTGGCTGTACCTTTCTTGAAAAATATGCTTTAGATCACTCAAAAGACATAAATATGTCCATTCCATAAATTACTTAATGAAATTGCGTGGCTTGTGTTTATGCCAGAGATGACAGCACAGTCATAACCTGTGACGTCAAGACTTAAGAAATCATGAAACCATTTAAGTGTTAGCCATGCTTAGTGTGATTTTGAGTTAAGGAATAAAATCACTCATAAACACATATGGGTGAAGAAATCACGTGAGGAATAGATAAACTTCCTCAGATGAGAGAATACATTCAAATACAAAAGTTTTTATGAGATTTACTTTCATGTCCTTCCCATGACAAAAATAGCATCTTCATTAATATTAATACATTTCAGGTAACGCTATTTGTTGTTTGACAGATGTTAACACAGTGCAACCAGTAGGGAAAAAACCCAAATAAGCAAAGTGATCCTATTAAAGCATGTGCAAACATGCTGTGTAAACAGCTGTTTATTATCTGCATCAAAGCAAATCCTCCTATCTCTTAGCAACCGAGCCACTGGAAGACTTTCACCACCACGTCAGATTTTTCACCAGGCAGAAGTGAGCTGTATGTAAATAACAACAGTCACAGAGGCTGTCGCCTTCCATGATAAGATCTGTTTGACCATTAACTCTGGATGTAACACAGGACTTAACTTTTTCCTCCACTGCATCTATACACTACTTTTATTAATAATACCTGAACGAGGCATTAATGAGGGGACTTCATGGGACAACCTGTGGATGATTGGTAGGCAGGGGCAGGCTGACAGCTAACTACTTCTACTACTTTTTACTTTCAGCTAGTAAATTAAAGTTAGCTGATTAATTATTTATCAATTATATATTTGTAATACTGACTTTAAAGTGTCATTCTTTAACCATCTAAGATTTGGCCTATAGAATCTGAATTAATTCTGTTTAACTTAGAACACAAGAAGTTGACTGAGTCAACCTTTATTGAAAAATATTACTTTCCCAGTGTTGACAAGCTTGAACTTACTTCAGTTTGAATTTTTTCTAGTGTCAGATAACCAGATGTCAGACTTGGCCCTATCACTATCCTTTTCTGAAAAGATGTCCTATATCAGAAAGCTTTCATCTTCTTAGACACAAACACTTTGGATTTCCAGGGCAGAATACTTACATCACAAGAAGAAAGATTTTTGGACCCTTAGTAAGCTATTTTTCAAGAGGATGTTTCACAAGAGGATAAATTAAATACACTGGACTTCCTCAATCTCTCACAATAAAGACAAGTTTTCTGGATTACAAATAATCCTTGTAGCCTTTTCTGAATCCGTCTCAGTGTGAAAACCTGTCTGTGCACTTTTTCTTGTGCGGATTCTGGACTTGGACCATGAGTTCTGGACGCATCCACACTAACACATTGATGATATCAGTCTCAGTAAGRAGGTCTACTGACTTCCACTTCATATTTCTCAGCTCCCAGCTGCTAGTAGTGTAAGTCTCATACACTGGAAAAGTGGCTCCCAGTTCCTTGTCTGTCTTCCATAATCCTCACAACATAYGGTTTCTCATTCAGCCCTTGGTGTCATTTATCTCATAAGAATTGCTTCTAAAATGATTCCACCAGCTTGGATGCATCTATCTACAAGACCACACTCTCCGCACATCATCTTTGATGGATGTGAGCCAGGTYAGGTATCAGAAGCTGAATTTATTTCACCTAGGGTTTTCCCTATGTTAGTGGATGGTCTGCTGTCATGCTAGGCAATTTACTGATTTCCCACAGGTCCCAGCATTAAGACAGAAGGTCAAGCAGCAGTTTTCTTAATGCAGTGCTGAGAAAATGGGGAAAGAAGCAACTAATAAAATAAGGAAAACAGGAAATGATTTAATAAATAATTTCAAACATAATTTCAGAAATAAAGCAAGGCAAAGTAGATCAATGATTCTGATGGATTGAAAAAGTCCACCTTCATTCATTCATTCATTCTTGTTCAGAGGATGACAATATTCCATGTGACCATATTCCGAGTGATGATGAATGACCCTACCTGAAATAATATTTGCCATTTGTTTTACCATTATCAACTAAATGTGTAAGCTCCTGAAATGTCCTAACCTGATGAGTAGTAAGTCACAAGATGGGGTATGGGAGTCTAATTTCCATAAGCTGCATACCTTAAAGGCCAGAAACTTCCTGACCTAAATTCTGCCTTCCTAGCAAGTACATCTATGTACTGTGGGCAAGATGGGGAATGTTCATGACAATACCATCAGGATTAAAATCTTTCCTATGTAATTTTTTTTTTAACCTAGATAATTTCCTCTGTTTCTGTTTCAGGTAGCTGTAGGATAATTGTACTTGGCATGAAAAAGGGCGTGAACCCACTTTCCTTGGCACGTATTGCTARTTGAGTTTTCTCACCACTACAATTGCTGAAATTACCATTGGTATGTTAGAATCATAGGATATTCAAAGTTGGAAGAGACCTTTAAGATCATCAAGTCCAACCATCAACCCAGCACTATCATTGTAACCCCTCAAGCACTAAACCACATCACCTAGTGCCAGATTCCGGCACCTCTTAAACACCTCCCGGGATAGTTACTTTACCACCTCCCTGGGCAATCTATTCCTGTGCCTGATCACTCCAATAGTGAATTTTTTTTTTTTTTTTTTTTTTAATATCTAATCTGAATCTCACCTGTCTCAGCTTAAGGTCATTTCCTCTGGTCCTCTCACTGCAGGCAGGGCAGAAGAGACCAACCCTCACCTCACTACAACCTCCTTTCAGGCAGTTGTAGAGAGCGATGAGGTCCTCCTGAGMCTCCTCTTCTTGAGACTAAACAAACCCAGCTCCCTCAGCTGTTCCTCACAGGACATGTTCTCTAGTCCTGCCACAAGCCTTGTTGCCCTTCTCTGGACACACTCAATAACCTTTTTGAAGTGAGTGGCCCAAAACTGAATGCAGTACTCAAGGCATGCCCTCACCAATGCCAAGCACAGGGGGATGACCACTTCACTAGTCCTGCTCTTGATACAGGCCAGGATGSCATTGGCCTATTGCCCACCTGGGCCCACACTGGCTCATGTTCAGCCGTCTGTCGACCAGCACCCCCGGGGTCCTTTCTACTAAACAGCTCTCAAGCCACTCCTCCCACAGCTCGTAACGCTGCCTGGGGTTGTTGTGACCCAGGCACAGGACCCAGCACTTTATTGAACCTCCTGCTGTTGTCCTCAGCCCACTGGTAAAGTCTGGCCAGGTTTTTCTGTAGAGCTTTCCTACCCTCAGGTTGTTAAGCAAGCTCTGAGTACACAGGGCCATTAGAGAGCTCAGCTGTAAGATCTACTTGAAAACTCAGGCAGCCTTAAGTAGGAGACAAATACTGCCTGTCGCTCCTTAGAATCTTGGTGCACCCAGACTTAAACAATTCTGCCTAAGGAAACCATGTATAGCTATGGGCATTGGAACAATTTTAATGGTTAATTTTTGGGGTTTGGTTGTTTGGGTTTGTTTTTTTCTGTTACTGTGAGATTCCTACACTCTTCCTAAAATGGAATACAGCACAAAACAGCTTGTAAAACTGAGTCCAAGTGGTCAGGACATAAACCAATCAACAATTACAGTCATTGGCACAATTGCATGATTATTCTGCAGATGACAAAAAATAATAACACTAGTCTTCCTGAAAGGCTCTTTATGCTATCCTGGAATCAAATGGAAGTGTGTTGTATGTTAACGAAGGCATTCAAAGGTCATAGTTGTACAGTAAGGAGCACATTTATCAGAGGAATAGGCCCCAAATTTCAATGCAAAGGACAGCATTAGAAAGAGCACTGGGATCATCATCAATACATTGTCTGGTCTCTGGTGACTTTATTAYGCATTGTCTATCTTTTATAACCTGTCTAACAAACCACTTGTCTGCCACAGTTCCTGATTAGGACAGTAACTATTCCACTGACAATGTCCTAATTAGGGCTAAAATTCATCCACTGAGACTGTATGTCTCTCTGGTGAGTCAGTCACTAAAAGAAATGTTCACATTCTATTGTTATCTGCTCCTGCTCTGCTCCCCCTTATTCTCACTGTCTTTCACCTAATGCATTATTTGGGGACTGTAAAACACCAATCCATAACCAAGTCCTAATCCAGTATAGACTAAGATTGTCAGTGAAAAGAAAAATTGTAATTAACATTAACAATGAAAATTGTCAGTTTTCAGTTGTAAAACCCACAGTGGAGAATTATTGTACAGTTTTCATGAAGGTATTTAACTGGCACAAGACTCTGAAACAGTACTGCATGTAATTAATGCCATCTTTTGGCACATTATCTGTTTAACCTTTTAAGTTGAAGRTGGAGACAGTACTGCTAATATTGTCTAAAATTTCCCATTGTAAAATTCTAGGATTTGGTTCCTACTTTTTGCACTTGGAGTATTCAAAGATTTCCCAWGTAACCTCAAAAGCAGGGCTACTGAAAGCTTTCAACAAAAGAATACCACTATTTCCAAAGCTGAAGCTGGGGAAATCTAGTACTCCAATCCCTGTTAGGCTGTGAAAATCATATCCTCATTAGGATAAAGCTGCCACTTTTCTGGCATATGGATTTAGCATTTTCCAAATGTGAGGTTTGCTGCTGTTCCAAGTGTCATTGTTTCTCTGCTCTCAGTGAAGTCCTGCAAAACCCAGTGGTAAAACCTGTGTCACCACCTCCTGGCAGCTGTCACCAAAACAATCCTTCTAATTGGCTGAAGTGACGAAGGGCTGTGCTAGTAGGCTGATGGCCTCTTGCAAAATCGCAATTCACTCAGGGTATTCCATAATGTCTGATCTTAGACTTTTCTGCTTCAACAACATAGAAATTGAACACAAGAAGGTGAGATTAAATAGCAATATTAAAATAACACAATAGGAAGTCAAAAATACCCATGATTTCTTATGGAAATCAATGTGAAAGCCTACATTAAGTCACCGACTTTAATTACATAGTTATTTTTGGGATAACTGTCCCGTTCCTTCAAGAATATAGAGCAACCCCAAGAGACTGGGGGAAAACTGAATTATGTCCCTTACTGCAGGGACTTAATGTATTAAGGAAGCATTATGCAAAATGCAGCAGCATGTTTTAGAGCAATCCTGAAGGAAGAAGTAGATCCTGGAAGCAGAGAGAGGACAATTCATGTTGTAAGGGACATTGGGAAGTCAACTAGTTCAAGTGCTTCCTCAAGGCAAGATCAGCACCAAATTAAGACTGTGCTACCTAGAGCTTTGTTTAGCTATGTTGTGGAGACCTCTAGGAGCAGAGATCCTGGAGCTTCTTGGGTTGCTTGGTCCCTTGTCTAAACATCCTCATAGTGAACATTTTTCTGTACTTACACTCATAACCTCCCCTGATTTCCCCTGATGATTGATTCTTCTTTTCCTGCTACACACTTCACTAAACACTTGCCTTCTTGATATCCTCCCCATTGCCACTGAGTAGCTCCTCTTAGGTCCCCTGAAGCCYCTCTCTGCTCCAGGCTGCACAAGTTAAACTCTCTCAGACCCTCCTCACAGGATAAGTGCTCCAGATTCCCAAACATCTTGGTGCCTTCTGTTGAACCCCAGTTTTTCAGTGATCTTCTTGAACTGGGGGCCCAAACCAGGTCCTAGGCGTAGTCTAAGTGGCAAGTAAAGGAGGGGCAAGCCCTCCCTCAGTACACTGGCTGTGCCCATGCAGACACAACCCAGCACGCTGCTGGCCTTCAACGCTGACAGGATAACACCACTGGAATTTAAATTCTAGTTGAGAACTAGGACCACAAGTCAGAACCTTGTAATGATAAAATACTGATCCCATACACAGGAAGATGACAGAAAAAAATTTATTTTATTTTACATTCTGCCTTTTTGGTCTTTGTTTCAGACTTCTGGCTACTTCCACCAGGTTTTCCTACTGGGTAAAAKGTTTTGTAACATGTAATGTCTCATTTTCCTGTTTATATTTTAAGCATTTTAAACCTAGTTGTATGTCTAAGATAAGAAAATGTCTGGTAATTATTTTTTTTCACTAGTATGAGAACATAAAAGATTTGAGTAAACATCARAAGTTACATATTTTCCCTGGAAGCAAACTCTTATTTTAGTGTTTAGCTGTATGTCATTCTACTCACCTTCAGACTCTAACACTGTGTCCAACACCCCTTTGCATATTTAAAGGTAGAAGCAATTTAAAAAACGTGTAATAGTTTTAAATAATTGGTAAGCATATAAGCAGATGTTTTGGAGTTATTCTGGGCAAACCTATCACTCTTTTTAAAGTCATTACAAAATTCCAAAAATATAAAAAAGGCTGTTTTAAAGTGTTGTGACTGCTTCTGTTTTTCATCTGTTCAATTTTCATTTTGTTTCTTTTCCTTTATTGCATTTTAAAAAGCTATTACTAAAAATACATTCTGTGCAAACACTGTATCCATACTTTGTATAACTCCAGAAAGCTCCCAATTATAACAAGATTTGAAGATTTGCATCAGAAGTATAGAAAGTCTATCAGACCATAGAGTATTTTAAATAACTATATTTGAACATGAATTCTTCTTCTTTAAGAAGTTCAGCACAAGCTATAGAACTCATAAAGATATTTGAATCTTTTTGTAAATAATTATTACCTGTCAGACCTAATATACAACAAAAGAAGTGATCATGACAATTTTGTTACCTAACATTTTATTGATTTATTTGATAAATAGATATGAACTAATGAAGGATGTGTGGTGATGGTGTTTTCTTTCTTTTTCTTTTTCTTTTTCTTTCTTTCTTTCTTTCTTTCTTTCTTTCTTTCTTTCTTTCTTTCTTTCTTTCTTTCTTTCTTTCTTTCTTTCTTTCTTTCTTTCTTTCTTTNTTCTTTCTTTCTTTCTTTCTTTCTTTCTTTCTTTCTTTCTTTCTTTCTTTCTTTCTTTCTTTCTTTCTTTCTTTCTTTCTTTCTTTCTTTCTCTGCCTTTTTCTTTCAGTTCCCAGTAGTACTAAGCTTGTGGGTCTGAACTTGCATTTGACATATTGCCACAGGGTTTAATAGTTAAGGGGGCATTAGAGATTTATCTTGATAGAGAGAATATGCCTCATGTTGTAAACTTCCAAATGCAAATCATTAATGTTTCTAAAGTCCTATCAGAAATATAAAGTTTTCTGATTTGTTTTGTATTTATTAATTTGTGAAAAAATGATCAAATTATCTCATATCTGTTTGACAAGAAGGTTTTTAACCACCTGAGAAATCCTGGATCAGTTACCATCAAATTACACATATCCACGTACAATAAGTCTGATTCAAAATAATAGAAGTATAAAATCATAAAATTGTTTAGGTTTAAAATTTGTAGTCTCTAGATATATGTCTCTAGTGTATATGTGTCATATACACTCCCTCTAAACAGGATCAAGGCAGACTGTACCTTTGATGAGCATGCTGGGGGTTTTTAAACCAAATTTCATTAGTGGTACAGAATATCTGGATGCCTGATGGAATGTATATATTGATTTCTGTCTAACTTCACTCTTTCTCGGACCAATAAATTACCAATCAAATTCAACCTATAGGGAAAGTACTTTTACAAAGGCATTTTGTTCATGTTGGTTTTCAGGGGGTGAGGAAGGATTAGAATAATTGAGACTATGGATCAACTCTGTGTAAGGGAAGTTCCTTGAAGACATGTGAACACATACACTCATGTTAGACCTGTATTTAAGGGTTATGACTATTTCAGAAAAGCATATAGAATAAGAATTTTACTCACTATTCCCTTTTCTATCAGGTCATAATTAAGAACAGAGTGATGGCCACATTCACTGGGGATGGTCCCTTGGGAGGGAATGATAAATGCAAGGCCTTTTGAAGAAGATGTGTACTAGTACTCTGAGACGTAACCCCTCTATCTGGC
The DNA here is from genome assembly GCA_003713295.1 of Parotia lawesii. Classification (NCBI taxonomy): domain Eukaryota; kingdom Metazoa; phylum Chordata; class Aves; order Passeriformes; family Paradisaeidae; genus Parotia; species Parotia lawesii. The sequence continues at coordinate 768,254 of RAHM01000056.1, read as the reverse complement.
TAATCTTTTTAGCATCTCAGGTACATCTTGATCAAAGACACACCTTTTATCCAGCTCTTTAATATACCTCCTTAAAACTATCAGATATCCTACTTTTTTTTAACAGGCAAGCTCAAGAGACTGTTGTAGAAATATGAGTCTAAGCAGTTAGTAGGCCCATATGAAAACCACGCTTCTCAGTTTCTTTTCGGTAATATATTTCTCYAGAGTTAGTTCAGATAAGGAATTAAGGCTTTAAGGTGTGGGTCCTAGCAGAAGAGAAGGGCAACTTCAGTCTTCCTGGTTGTAGAGCTCTGCATAATCAGCAAGCAAGGAGTAAAGAGCATAACACTATTCTGGGTATCCCATACTCAACCTATTTGGTTGTCAGTTAGCTTTCTGCTTCCTTGGCATGTTTTTCCTCACTGGTATAGATGCAAAATAGCTTGTTTGCAAAGAAATCATCATCAAGAACAAAGGAGGCTTTTTTGCTGCTGTCACCATTAACATATTGTGACCTGAATACTAGACAGGGTTAAAGAGACCCAGGAAGCAAACTGGAAGGCAGAGTTTCAAGCACAAACTCTACTGTCTTTTAAGCTCYCCTTTTTTTTGCTATCTCCTTCACAGCTGTGCTCCTGCAAATGAGGTTTCCAGTGCTTAGCAGTATTAGTCAGTGATTAGACACAGATTCTGAGCAAGTGGAAGCTGAAACTGTACACAGGTTCTGAGGAGTTATTATTGCTATTTACTTTAATGTTTAAAAATAGTTTATATTGTTTTGTTTAGTTTGTTTTTCTTTCCCCTTCCTTTCTGGACACATTTACTACAAATTGAGTTTTAATCTAACCGGAGCTTGGAAACTTCTGTTCTACATCCTGAACCTCCTACTCTGATACTCCTTAGCATACCATAACAAAGCAGAAAAATCTTCACAAAGGAAGCTTTCCAAACCTGCAGGACATTCTCCTGAATTTGAGAATGGTTTCTTAGAAAGGAAGACTATATTCCTATTAGAGCAATCTATTTTGATGTTTACTGAGGGTAAGAGTGTGACTTTTAGCACAGCCCTGAGCAAAGAACCAAAGACTTGCAGCACATGGCAGGGGAAGGAATTGATTATGTTATGTTTATGCTTTAGAAACTCTCCAAGACAGCACTGTTTTGAGAAACAGGACCTGTAAATCTACTGAATCCTTCTCTGTTCCCCAGTACTGACCACATACAAGGTCTCAGGAGGATTATATTTCTGTGGCTACTCTGATCCAGCAAGAAGCAATAGGGGAGCTTTTTCCCCAACRCCCTCCTGACTCCACTGTCAGTCCACTGACCTGCTTGGGATAAATTCAGTGTGTTTCTGTACCACCTGTGCATGAAAACAACAGAATCACTGATCCTAACTTTTGAAGTCTAGGGCATATTCTGCTGAGCAGAACCTTCAACYATCCCAATTCTATGCTTCAGAAAGAATTTAAAATACTATTTCCCAGAGAGGCTTCTAACAAAAATCAAGGGGTGGTGCAAGAGTGATGAATTCATGGGGAAAAAATAGGAATGCGAGTATGTTTGTTTCCTTCTGTTTGGACACTGGATGAATTRCCCTGTCACACAACTTGTCTTCCTATTCCTGCCGGTCTCTTMAGAGACACAAAGAGAACAACTGTTCTGTATGCTTATCCCTTTAATGAAGTCTATATTGTTCTATTTGTGGAAGAAGATTTCCAATTCAACTTTCCATTTTCTGCCTTTTCACTGATAAAATCTTTTCTAGTCACATTTCAGGTAAGAAACAACAGCCTCCTCTAATAGCCAGGCTTCTGCTATTGTACCATAACAGTCAATCAGACAGCAAGACAGCAAGAATCAAAGTTGCTAACTCTCAAGTAATGAAAACTACTCAAGATATATTAAAAACCTCTGAAAAATATCCAGAAAGTTTCATGTGCAAAATAGAGAGGTTTTTTATGAAGAAAAGATAACACAGATAGAGAGCTATGTGCAGAAGAGTATTCTTGTAGAGAATGGATAAATGGATAAAATATGCAAARTTAAGGTGATATATCCTATGCCATTTTGTGACAGAAACTATAAAATTAGGCTATTCACTTCCTCATTTATACAAAATAATACGTGTACCTGACAATCATACAGAGACCCAAGCTTATAAACTCTCACGGGGCTGCACCTCCAGAAAAAGTCTTTCAAGGTATCAAAATTACTATTAGTATGAAATTATTGGCAAGAGACRAAGAAAATAAACTATTAATCAATCACAAGGTCCTCACATAAACACTGAATGAATTCTTAAAACCACAGCAAAGTAAGTGCATGAAATCAGGGTCCTAATTCTGCCCTTAATGGTACATTGCTTTCAAGTTCAGACAATCTCTTCACTTCCATTAATATATATTCCCTGGTGTATTCTCTGAAATGTCCTGGTCAAACTCATCTTTTCCACTTGTGCATATGAGACACATGACTTTGATTTATCTCAGTCATAAATGTAGAAAGCAAACTGTAAAATTACTGGTTCAGGAACAGTTCTAAAAATGGGTTTAATGCAAAGTACTATTTTGTTGGCTTAGAAAATATACGAGACACCAACAAAGTCATTTTTCCAGGAACCATACCACCTCATCAGGATCATTGTGAAATAGATTTTTAATTRTCAGAATGAAGAAGTTTGGTTGCTAATTACCACTCAACTGCAGCACCACGGTCTATACATGCCTAGGATTTTCTGTTCCCCCACTGCAATAAACACACAGCTGTCTGGTTCAAAATTCACTAGTAGCTATAACATAATGATAGAAGGAGCAAAACTTTTTCATTCTATACTAAAATACAAAAACACCCTATTCTATTCTAAGACCATAAAAAAGAAATAAACGTATTTCAAGTATTGAAAACCTCACAGTAGGCATGAAGAATGCAATCACACTTGACACGTTTCTTCTGTGAACAATGAAGCATGCAGTCATAACCAAACTGCTATGTCTGCATCCTAGCAAATACATTGACTTTTACTATGGACCAGATTGCATCTTTGCCACATACCCCGTGTCAGAATGAGCAAGCTGAGAAGTGCTTTGATGGTTGCATATGTTGTTATCGTGCAGCCCCAACGAACAGCAGTTTCACGAGAATGAACTCTCAGTCTGTTTAAATATATGTGCTACAGCGCAACCTCTTTCTTGTTCAACATATGTCCTATATTGGGCTTTATAGCTCACCATGATAGTTAAACCTTGTATTTTTCTCACTGCAGAGCTTCTTCTGTGGAAACAAATGTACCTATGAGAGCTAGAGATAACACTATATCTAAAGGAAGCATCATTTTGCTTCTGAGGCTGCACAAATCTTTAACTTCATTTCTTGGCTTGCTCCTGTCAAGCAGAGATTCCAATAAAGTCTTTGAACAGTGAGAAACCAGAAGCAACAGCCAGAAAAGTAGATGTGGTTAACAGCTGACATCACTGTTGCTGATCCACAAGCCATTGAATGCTCACTAACAGAATGGTGGAAATAAGGCTGACAGTGCTCTCACGTGGTGAATAATATTGACAGCCCAGCAATGCAAGGCTAAGAACAAACTGTTCTCAACTGTCACCATCTAAAATCCGGGCAGGCCAGCTAGCTAATAACAGTTGGAAACAGGGAAAACAAAACMAAACCAGATAAATGAACAAAGACTTCTCAATACTTTTTTGCATACCATCTTATGTGTACCAAGTAAACAATATTTTTGGGCTATGATACTTCAAAAACTTATGGGCAATAACACATCACTGTTGAAAGAAGAATGTCTTCAGATAGTTTATACAGCATAACTGGTACTGAATTTTTTTTTTTTTAATAACCATAGGTATTCTTTACATATACATAGTAGCTGTTTGAAAATATTCATCTAAGTTGTTGCTATATGTCAATGTCAATGTTATGGATTCACTCTCTTTAAGGATACTTGRTCAACACTCTTGAAGCTCAGGTGTTTGGGGTTTTTTTCGCAAAAGGGGCAGTTGTTTATGTGACACTAATGCCATTGCATAAAAGTGCACCACTGCCCCACAGCTGACCTTTCCTGAAGTAATAAATTCTAGGAAGAGAGTTGAGGTTCAACATGTTCCTCAGATCTAACTCCACCTGCCTTATTGACCTTAAGGGCAATTTGAATTACCTGAATTCAGGTTTCTTTCAAAACCAATTTGCTTTAATAGTAGGCACATCTTCTGAGGAAGCTTCTGAGCATTTGCTTTTGCCAGAAATCAGATACGTGGAAGCACCAGGGAGTACATGTAAGACACAGAAAGATGAGCTGTAGTGAAGCTCAGGAACAAAGTGTCTTTTTTCCATTTTATAAAAACAGCGCTGGTTTAAAGGATAGTAATGGGATTATATGTCAAATACATATATGCTTATACTAAGCATGTAGATACTGTAATCTGGGATTGTCTAAGACTTTAAGAAATGGCTTCAACAAATTTAGTTTTGTGTGTGTAAATTTGAAATTTGTGCCTCTTAAGTGTCTACACCAGTAAACCTCAGATCTCATAGATAGAGGCATCTTGGCTATATTCTTTCAAAACCTCAATTAATTTCCCAAAATGTTTTCTCCATCTGTTCATTATTAGTAAAGACAACCATTCCATCATAATTTTCCATCAGAGGAGAAATAACATCGCATCAGCTACTGTCATTGTGGGATGCATAAACCCACTAAGAGTCTTTCAGTCTTTAGACAAAAGTGATATAATTCGTAGTGCTTAAAAATTTACAGGCCTGTATTTTGTTTAAGAGGTGCTATCTTCCTACTGCTTAAATGCCTAAGATATATCTCAGATCAGCATACTATTTTGCTTAACGTTGCTTTTGCATCACATTTAGTAGCAACTAGCAATCTTGTCTCTCCTTTCTTTTATTTGCTGTTTCACCACCTTAAATACTTATCACTGTCTTTTCTTTAATCTTGGTTACTGTTTYCCTTTTCTAGTCACACCTTATAAATTTTGGTTATTACTTCTGTTTGATTTTTAATAAGATGGCAAAGGACTGCCAATATTAATTTCCTCTCCCAATAATTTTAGTACTTGTCTCATTCATACTGTAATGATTTTTGTAAGACTTATGAAAGCTGCTACTATTTTGAGATAACAGTAAATCAGTTTCTGCACATTTTTGGTTTGAGAAGAGGTTGAGCATGACAAGCATCACCCAAAGTCAGTTTTTCTTAGCACAATTGCAAATATAAGCACAGTGCTTGCAAACAGAAAGATTCAGAAAAGATGATCAGCCCTCCTAAGCCAGCACTACTGACAAAACTTGAACTGAGGAATTGCCAGTTCCCAGCCCTGTGGGCAGTCTATTGACAGATATTGCTTACTGCAAATGAACGCTGTTTCCCTATACTGATTACAGCAACTTGAGTATGAAAAGGCAGGAATATGCAGATCCTTGAACTCCCCATATTGTAAAGAAACCACAGTGAAATACTGAAGATTAAAAAGTAGGTCAGACTTAATAAATGCATTTTTAAGTAATCCACACTTTAAATCCAGATATGAAATGGATGAAATCCGTGGTCTGTTCAGTAACTAGAGATTCACCCTATTGCTTTTATTATGCTAAACTTCTTGTGCACAGAGAAATGGCTTATGCATATTTGCATCAAAAAAGGAAATTAAAGAAGCTGCAAAATTAAACCCTCAATTCTAAATAAGAAAACTGCACAGCAAAGGTTGGAGCATGGCCAGATGTAGTAAGAACAGTCACTTTTACCTAGCAGATACCATATGTGGAAAAATCATGACCTTGCCTAGGAACAGTGGAAATGTCCAACCTACTCCTTTCTGGCCTTCCTTCCTCAACTGCAAATAAAACACAATTCTTATTACATGCAAAGCAATATCTTTCATTCACTATTAACAGTATTTTTATGGGCAGTATTTTATGACTAAAATATAATGTATAATCAGCTGCTCCACAGATCTTGCTCTGTGCTAGAAAGGACTATAAATTGTAGCAGTTCTCAGTGCTGAATCTGCCTCTGGATGTTGACACTGGAGCTGCTCCACTTTTGCTTCTTATGCCAGATATGAAGCCAAAACATCCTGCTGTTAATGCCAGATATAAAAGAAGTAAAAGCAGTAGAAGGATGGCAGCACACTCTAACTCGGAAAAGCAAAGGTTTTAAAACATGATTGTGTTCCACATGGTAAAAATATGATCTAATGAGTCTCCACTGCTCTTTCATTTGCCCATATTTACAAAGTCAGGGTTCAAGGTATTTTTATACTTAAATAGAAGTCCTTGGCTCTCAGTGGACCTCCCAGGTAGTTCATGTGGGTGTTCTACATAATAGTTAATCCTTTGCTTTTATAAGCAAACAGACACTGCTTCTAAATATGCCTATAACCTGTGAAACCAGTTGTGCCATTAGGAAAATTCATAGTAACAGCAACCAGCGGAAAAAATGGTCTAGTTGTCTATTAGTGACAGCACGTCAGAAGCTTGGGATATTTCCACAGGCACAGGAGTGCTGATACTCGCTAACAAGTAGAAGAGATCCCTCAGACATCACAGTCAACCAAGACATGCACTTCACCTTCACCTTGACTAAGCTGCTTTCTTATTCTCCTTATTGCTTTCACCTTTATACTGATACATCTCTACATGTGTGTATACACACACATGTACAAAAGCAAATTCCATTGTACCAAGATCTCTAAGAGTACTGGAATTCAATTTTTGTGTACACTTCATTGATAGACCTTTACCTCACAGTTTTTTGGACCACTTGCACCCTCTCAGACAGCTCTTCGGCACACATGGTGGGTTAAGCACAGCCCAAGACACATGCTTAGCAGGGATATGCTGATTACTTGTACTGTGGAAGGTAAAATAGGATGGACTATAGTAATAAAACAATTATTAGTAGTTCCAGAGAATAAGTCCAAGTACCATTTGGTTTACTAGCAAACAAGTCATATTTGGGCCTCAAAAGGAGCACAACCAACGAGAACTTCAGGAGAAGACACTTAAGCAAGTGTTTTTCATTTTTACAGATGCTATGAGTGTGAACATTTTCCCTATTTCATCACTCCTTTGCTGGAGCTCTAGTCAAGTCTCTATTCATGTCACCAGAACTTTCAAGACAGTTGAAAAATGCTCAACCAAGCATGTATCCCCCATAGCAATGAATATTTGCAGATCTAGAGACTTTTTTTCATATTTACAGTATTATTCCACTGAAATTAATGGGATTGGGGGGGGGGGGCATTGTATATGTATGATCAATCCAAAGATGATTAACAGCCCATACATTTCCCTTGATTTTAAGGGTACTGCAGCAGTCCTCCAGTGAGACACAGTCTCTCAAGGGATAGTTTTACAGTGTTCTTTAAAATCCACACATAAATTTAGATTTCCCAAACCCTGATAAGAGGATGCCTAGGTTTTCTCAACAGGGAAATAAACAATCATATATTTAGGATTTCCAAAGCATTACCTGTGTTTTATAAACACGAGTTCAAGAATTATTAGAATAACAATCTTTTACATATAGACAGCTCAATAGGTCCCAGAATAAACTGCTACCATAGAGGAAAGGGATTGAAATAGATCAGACATTATAGCACCTACACACAAGAGCAAGTGGGTAAAATATTTCCCATGCTAGCAAAGCTTGAAGTGACAATCAACAATTTGCAATATTTGGTGAGTGTGAAGCATCTATGGTTCCATCAAGACTATTCTGACTAAAACCTTTGATAAAATTGAAGACCATAGATTACTGAAAACATTTGAGGGGGAAGCATGTCACAGGTACAATTTTCACAAGGAAGCCGGTGTTGAGGTGAAGATTTTTTTGCTTTGTCCCTTTTTTGTTTAGTGTGAAAGGGTGGAGGCACTAGGAGTGAATCAAATGACCCACTGTGGCTTTTATACCAGAGCAACATGCACAGAAAGCAAAAGATTCTCTGAGTGCAGTCCTGAGCAGGCCTTCCCCCTTTTTGCTGTCCTCCTGACGTGGTAGAATGTCCTTGCTGCAGAGAGCCCAGCGGGGGCCAAGGGCAGAGGCAGCTCTGACACTGCAGGTCGCTGCAGAGTGAAGAGTCATGCGGAGCTCAGAGACCACGACTGTCACTCAAGGAATCATTAGCAATGAAAAGAGGCGGTGAAGCTTGTTGTGTTGTCATCACACTGTAAGAAGGTTGGCTGCAGCCCAAATTAACTTGCTTAGGGAGTGTGAATCAAAATGACATGCAATCTGAATGTTAATGAAAATTTTCTTGTGCTTTAGACTTTAGATTCCATCCAGAAAGCTGTCATCTGGAAGACATCATCTCTCTCCCTTCCTCTTTCTCTCTTCTTAGGATATGTATTTGCAAATATATATGGGAAGAGGAACCATTTATTTCTTCTAAAACCTGCACTGCTTGGATCTCCGTTTCCAGAGCACTGTATTGTTTCCAGAGATGCCCCTGTGTTGTAGCAGATGAAAAAGGAAAGCAGTAGAGAAAAYACCCTGCTTTTCAGGCAAGAGAATTGCAAGGGTTTCATAGGTAAATAAACGTCATAACTCTAAGTGCTGTTGTACAGTACTGCAGCCTTACTGTCACAGAGAAGGTTCCCATTTTTGTTACCAGAGGACTGGACTATTCAGGTGTTATTTGTGGTATTCACCCATGTAAGACTTCATCAGTGAAAATCACATGTTTTTCCAACCCAGACAATAGAGCTACTCCAATGTGAAACCAGTCTACAGAGATGGAAATTAAAGGGAAGCCTTTAATGTACACAATTGTCCGTTTCCTCACTAATGTGCAGTCATATGCCTCACCACTTGGCAAGGAGCATAGTTAATTTTAATTAGTATCATTTTTTCTGACAGCTATTGGAGACTCTGGGACTGCTAAATCCAGAGGTCCTCTTCTCTCCCTCATGCACTCAAAAGGCAGCTCAAAATTGAATTTCCTGTCACATGGTGTCCACCACGAACTTGTGTTCCTCACACTACATTTCAAGGAAGCTGCTGTACGTGTTGCAAAACAAGTAACATGTTATCAATAACTAAAAAAAAATCTCTTATCAGAGTCAAAAGAAAAAAAGAACTAGCTTGAGAGATTTGAGATCATAAAATGGTGAGCACTACTGGTCCAAATTATAATTTAGTCAGTAAACTATCCAAATGCCCATTTTAAATCAACAAAAAACAGATTCTAGCTTAACAGAGAACATGAATACCTGAATCTAGCAAAAGTAGTCTTAGCAAATTCAAACAATTGCTTCAACACAGAAATGTGAGCACAGTGCTATTACTGAGAGAAAATTCAGCATTTGTAAAAGAATTAGGATAAATTGTGGTTTAGAAACATACTATTAATCCAAAAGGATTCAGATTTTAATAAATATCAACATAAAGAAGTCTTGGTAAACTTTGAAGATTCTGTTTTTGGGCTTTTTTCAAGTTACATATTTACCCTTTCAAAAAAGTTGGTTGGAGAAATATTTTTTTCTGCATTTGAGACAGTAGCACACTCAAGAACAAATGTAAAACAGAGTGAAGTAAATCAGGACTATTCCAGTTTGGAAAGGATGTCTGTATCTGCTTAAAGTGGAGTTTCTGATTCAGTATTATGCATAGTCAGTGTGTACACTGTTGTATTTTCAAATATTGAACCAAGAACTTGGATTGAAATACAAAAGGATGAGTTAGGTCACTAAACAAAACTTCAAATGTTAGTTCAAAAATTTAAAACCATGAAGTCCTAAGAGACACTGACATTTTCCTAGGCAAGTAAGGTCATCTGGCCTGCCAGACATGCACAGCTGTACATCTCCACTTTTTAAATGGGATAAATCAGACCTTCTCTGAGCAAACCCAAACTTACAGAAGAAAAAAWTGAGTAAAGAGAAAAAGGCATCACATGGACATCAGCAATGAACTGAGTTTGCCAGTCTTTGATCAGAGGGTACAATTCTGAAGAATAAAATTTCATTGCTCTGCATTCATTTTACTTAGCAAAAAAGTAGTTTAACCACTTTTCTCCCTCCATTGTGACATTTTCCCATCCCAGTGCACTTATTTTTAGGAATACCTTATAAACCAGAAAAATTAAATTACCCAAATAAAATACAAACACTTTGGGGAGCCCTTTTGTAACCCACATCATTCCCTGAGGCTGTCTCCAGGACAATTTCAATAGATCCATCAGCATAGTAAAAGGCAGCAGCAAACTTTATTACAACTGTGAGGAAAATATCAAACAAATCTCTGAGACAATCAGCTTATAAAAAAGTATTTAAAAATGCTCTTTATGTCATCTAAGCAAGAGAGAGCACTGTTAAGTGAACCAGACTTTAGTAAAATAGTTCTTTCTAGCGATCACAAATTCATACTACTTTAACAGTGTTCTCTCCTTTCTCTGAAATATGTTATTTTAAGGAAAACATTTATCATATCTATGCTGAAAATATATTTCTTGATAAGTTAGCATTTATCTCCTTCAGGTCTCTTAGATCAGCAGTTTTGCAAAATCAGTGGCACTGACCAGAAAAGCAGAACACTTGACATTCTTTCTTTTTGTAGGACAAACTACTTTCTTGTGGCTGTATACCTCACAATTTATTTCTTCTTACTGTTAAAATATAGTCACAAAATGTTATTTGAGCTCTATTACCAAGGCCATATCATTAGCTAATCTGTACCTCYGGCACCTCTTGTTTGGGCAAGGGAAAGAGTTGTTTCTCTACAGCTAAGGGCAAACACAGTTGAAAGCTTCATGTACCATTCAGCCTTTTTTGTAGTTCTTGTGCAATGTCTAGATGTAATGATATGAAGCTTAGATGTGATGATCAGATAAATTTGAAAGTGTGCCAAATTAAGAAGCAATGTATAGGGAAGTGTGACTCAGGCTTGCTTGCAGTCACTTAGGTCTAATTACAGCCACTTTATTGATGTGAAAGGTAGTCTCATTATAATTTACATGCTTAGAAGCCGGAAGGAGGTGTAACATAAAAGAGATTGGTTACTTAATTTCCATTTTTCTATATCTCCTCAGCATGCCATTTAGACTGAGACTCCTTAACACATGGGTAGAGATGGAGTGAGACTTAAAGAAGTGAAGAAAATCTAATTTATATCACTTTAAAAACTGTTTCTAAAGCAGAATCACTGTATTTAACAGATGTATAAAGACTGTGTACAGGAAATGCTACTGTAAAGTTAAATAATTTGTGATGAATGTTGGCAACTTGAATAATTTCTAAGTTAAGAAATACCAGGYTCGTTTCACACATAGGCAACCTGTTTGCTCACTTGTACAGCTATACTGAGCAGAGAAGAGAGGGATCCTGTGGAAAAGATGGCATACGACCTCACAGAGAAATTTAATGTATCCAAGATGCACAAAATCTAGAGACATATCCTAATCTTCATATTCTTGATTATGGAATGTGAGGAAACAATGTATTGTTATTATTATACATTAATTTCCCTTTTTTTTTCTTTTTGTGCTAGGGTAGAAATCTTGACTGTATTAAAGCTCATCCCATCCCTGTCATACATTACTAATATTCTTCTCTCCTGAACTTTCATCTCTGCAAGGCAGCTGTGACAGAAGCCTTATTCTAGTGCACTGCCACACAAGGGAGGTTGCTCTTTAAGTGAGAGCAGAGCATGACCAGCTCTCTGTCCTCTGCTTCTCCTCTTGCACTGTACAGCTAAGGCTATTTCCATTGCCATACAAAGCTGAAAAGTCATTACACAGTCTGGACATGTCCATGGATGTCCAAAGCAGGAGGTAAAACAAAGAACAAAAGTAGCTGTTGCCTCTCCTTCCCTTTCCTCCCCTCTGAAAGATCTTCATCTGTTTATGTTGCCTTAGCCAGAAAACTGGAATGAACCCTTATGCCAGAGTAAGTAATTTGCAGGGCATGGAATAGCCCCAAGCAATCCCTATGCCATTTGAGGCTGCTTCTGTACCAGAAATAAAATGGGACACATATTATTATACTGTCCTGTCACAGCATAGCCTGCATCTCCACAGCTAAGCTATGTCCTCCCCAGGAAGAGGTGGCACCCTTTGCACTGCTTGTTGAGAAGAAATCTTGGTGTGTACTCTCACCAAAATCCATGTCTAAGCTTGGTCTGGAAGGATGATAATTATCACAAGGCAAAACTTTGTGAGGTGCTCCCTGCTAAAAACACAGAAAACCACAAAGAAGGGTCAGTCTTACTGCTCATTGGTTTGTTTTGTTATTGCTTAGGACAGATTTCATCAAAGCATGACTGAAGAGGGAAGAAGAGTTGTCTGCTCTTCTCCCTTCTGCCATCTCTCAGCAAATCTTGGGAATTTTCAGTAGCCTGGTGTTGCTGCTCCTACTGCTGCTCTGGCAGTAATATGACCCCAGCCTCTGGATGTTCCTATATTTACCCAYTATTTCTGCCATTGCCAAAGCATGCCAAGGAGTGCAAAATAAAGTTAGGATGATAGACAACTCAGCAGCAGCTCGCTAGATAATCACAGCATTAAGAACTCACCCCTTATTTCTTGTTAAGCCTAAGGGGATTTCTTTTGGCAGCAACACCTTGCACCTATAAGACTTTAAATGAAAAGGTAGCATTTATGAAGGAGAACAGTGGAAAATTTAGAAAAACATCTATTTGCATAGTCTGCACCTATCTTTGCCAGGTAATAGACAGATCCTTGACCTATGACATCTGTCAAAGCATCTTAAAATTACAGAGCAATGCAGTAGATCCATGAATCAATACCAGTGCATTAGCCAGCACTCAGCTGCTGTAAGAGTCATCTCTCAGGAAAAGTGGATGATATGTCAAATGTTTTGCTTTTGGTTTTCTCCTTGAGGAAATCCGTAGGCAGAAGCACAAAGATTTGACTACCCAGGACTACGGCAGGATATTTTAACTAACATACACTTTTTGCAAGTTCACCACATCTTCTGGAAATCATGCAGTAATCACTGCTGCAATCTCAAACACACACTCTTCATGCACAATCATTACAAATATGCCTATACAATGTTATTTAACAGTCCATGCAGAGTTAGTGCACAAGAGAATGGGGATCACATACCAYATGACCTCATTGTGTGCCACCTCAAGTTTCAGTGCATGAACTTCAGTCAGAGGAAGCGTAAGGCCGGTTTACATTGGAAGGATATGACTCAGTTGCCCATAATTACCAGTTTTTATGTCATTGCTGAGACTGTCTTGTCTGCAAAAACTGCTGATGCAGACTACTGCAGCACAGGCAAATTTTACATTTGCAAGAAAAACCCAGGGTGGAGTTCGTTAGAGCCTCTGTTTTGCCTGCTGTTTCTGCAGGGAGAGTTGTGAGCTATAAAATTTGGACCTTAGCAGGCATATTCAGAAACAAGATGAAGTCCAAAACATACGATTTGTTTAAAAGCAGTTCTAAAAAATCTCCCAGAACTTAATAACAGCTCACTGAGACACCCTGACAGTTTTAGATTTCTTTTTGCAAAGATTTAAGCAAGTACTAGGGGTTCCCTGGAAGAGGTTGAATATCCAAACCATTTGCACATGCTGTCTTAACTGCTTCCTTTTGAAAACACAGTATCTCTGAGGCACTTGTAAGTGTTAATAATATTTACAATCTCACTTGAAAGAAGCACCATTTATTTGTGAAACACACCTTCTTGATTACAAAATTAATCAGTCCTGCTATCAATGCACTTAAGTCAATCTTTGATGGTTGAAATTTAGCCACTTTTCAAACCCAAAATATAAAAAGAAAAAATAAGGGGGAAAAAAAAGCATTTAAAATTTAATATTATGACATATGTTCATATGACATAGTTCATGGTATGCCTCTTCTCTCTAGTGTTAGTTTCCTTGAAAAACATCACATTTCTACTTTAAATTCCCTTCTCTTACTTGGTAGCAGTCCTTCACTCAAAATATTCAAAAAAAAAAAAAAAAGTAAAAATGCCTCAGCTTTTCTTTTGCAAAACTAACTTGGAGCAGCAAAATTTAATTAATTATATCAGAAAATACAAGAACCACTGCTTCTTTGATATTTAGAATCAACAAAATACACAACTGGATGTTTTGAGGGTCAAAATACACACACACCCACCTCTGCCAACTCACTGCTGATTGTGTGTCTGTGTGACAGACAAAAARTATATAATATATTCTGCAACTTTTTAAACTTATAAATTTCTGTACTGTTAGAGATTGCCTTCTTCCTTCTTTACTTAGTTCCAAATGTGCTTCTCAGTCTGATATATACAACACTGTCATCTGATGTCTTCAAATGTCTTTGCTCTGGATGTTTGAGAGAAGAGACCTTCTGAGTGCTAAAGTAAAAGACGTGTTTGGAGGTGCTGTCAGAACTGGGAGCCATTCAGTAATTAACATTCAACAATTAGTTATTTGAAGGCTTTAAAAGAAACCCTTGAGGTTGCTGAATATATTTTCCCAAAGCCTGTTGGTCACTTATGTTGGGCTATGCTACATTCTACCTGCAAGGCTGGGAAAAATGAGCCTTTACATCCTCCTGCAATGATGGAATCTCCCATGAGGCAGTGGCTACTGTCAAAAGAAGCACTTTGGAATTCTGCAGGACATCACAGGAGGAGATGGCCAACAGGCAGARTAAGTCTGGGAGAAGGGAGTCTCACACTGGTTGAACAGAGGGACAAGAAAAACTCACAAGAGAAAAATTAACATCCATGCTTACATTAATCTTCATCACCAGCCATAAGTTGCAGAAATCTTTTTCTTAGTTGAACAGGTTAGTATACCTAAGTAGCCAAATACTTGGACTGTTATGTCTGGTAAATGTGTCTAGTGTCTGTGTTCCTCCCCTGTACTCTCATTATGCAACCCTTCTCCTCAGTAGAGAAGGTCAAGGCATGTTTTTATTGCCTTTGCAAATTTTCAAGTCAAATACAGCTAAAGAGTTTTAAATATTTTTTCTTGGTTATTTTTTTTTCTGATGTTTCCCAAATCCAAGCGGGAGCATCATTGATAGTTGTGGGTGTGTGGATTTTTGGTGGTTGTTGTTGGTTTGATTTTTTACCTTGTATTTTCTGTTGGAAATTTCCACTTGAATACAAAGCTATTTGAAAATTARCAACCAAATTTTTGTTGCCAGTTGTACTTCTTTGACCTCAGTTTTGAAACCACTCAGATTAACTTTGAGCATGTTAGTAGCCTCACTTAAATCCATCACACAAGTCTGTCCAAATGCAAATTTAATTCACTGTCTCTGAAAACCAAACCAGACAAGCAAACAATAAAAAATGATCACGCCTTGTAAAACAGAGTCATAAAGCATAACAACTAGAAATGTTAACAGAGGAGAAAGGGAGAGAACCGTTCTAAGAATCTATTCTCCTTGACAAGTGGTATTTATTTAAACAGTCTTCTGCTTCATTCTCCTGATTATTACACAAATATTTTACGCTCTAGTTGTTTTACAAGTGCATTAGCTCTTAGGAGTATAGTACTTTTATTAGTGCTCTATGAGACTGTTATACAAAAACCCACCTGGGAGGTTTAAATTTTATATCCTCAGCTCTACTAACTGTTCTCGAAGGGATTAATTAGAGTAACTTTTTAGCTTTCCAGCTAGTTTGTACTCACACTTACACTGAGTTAAGATAGAGCATGCACAGTGATCACAGAAAAATTCCATGTTTCTTTAATATATGTAAACCTACTGACAAGGGCTCACAATAGATRCAGTAAAAATAAATGTACACAGAAACATAAGAGTTTTAAAATAACATTTTCACATTTCCATTTGGTTTTGCCCTCCGAGTTCTCTGGGCAAAGATAATTATTTATAAATAATATAAGGAAGCAGTTGAATGCAGTTAGAAGTCATTCATGTTTGTGACAGGTTCTGTTTATTCAATTAGTTTGCAAAAGTATTTAGCAAAGGTATCTGCTGTTAGTGTCTTTCCCTGGATGTCCAATTGTACTGTGCTTTTAAGACTACCACAGAGTAGGCCAAATTAAAAAARTAATTTCTTATCTTTATTCACATGAATGAAGCCGTTAGCCAAATTTCAGAAATAGTTTGTCGAGATCCAAGTGTTAGGTCTGTATTGGACACTGAAACATCTAATTCATGGTCTGATATTCATACATAAAAATATTCTAGGTGCTAATATAGACTCCTAGCTCAGAGTCCCCATTTCCAGAGACGCTTCCTAAAAGCACCACCTCTAAAAACATTGTTGACCACTATACTCCTTTAAAGCATTATGGCAATTTAAAGAGGGGAAGATAATTTTAACAAAGAAAAAGAGGTGCTAACATTCAGATACCAACAGTAAAACTTTCTGTTGGAAATGGTCCCTGCCTGTGCTAGGTGCTATCCTGTGCCCAATATTAGTTTGGGACTGTGCTGGTCAGCCTGGGCCAGGACAAAGCTTGGGACCATTCAAACAATCAAACAATAAAAATTCTTGAATTAAATTTTATTCTTATCTATGCTGACTWGGTGAAACACCCTCCAGTCCCTGGCCAACCCACTCTTTTCCATGTTAGTTATGAATATCTCTTTTGGAGATCATAAACTCACTACTTTTAAGAGTGTTCAAAAGTGAATTTCCAGTTTTGGATCCTCTCTTATTTTCTTTTGCTTACTAGAGAGATGGTAGTCAATGTTTTCATGGRTGGATTTTCTGCCAAACCCAGGATATCAAGGCACCAACCGACAACCTAGCTCCTGCACCTTTGTGAGGAAAGTTCTCACTGTTCCTGGACTTCCTTGTGATCATGGCATCTTGCACTTTGATAGCAATCCAGTGACTTTGAAAAGTGAAGAGTTTTTTGTTTGTCAAACAAGTACGGCAACAGAGCACAATAGAATGTTGAAGTAAAATTAAGTTAATTCTAAAAACATGTCAGCTAAAAAACCTAGCTTCATCATTTCAAAACAGGCAGAAGTCAATGATAACAGAAATTTTCCTTATATCTATCCGTATTAAAATTTAATTTTGGGATCTTCTGTGTTTTCTTTAAAAAATCTGGTATCTCCTTATTCTTAACCACTATGCATTGGAACTGCTGCTTGACCTGGATATAACCTTCAAGGATGGACCACAGCTTGAATAAAGGCACCCTTTATAAATCTCTCCAGTCACTGAGGATCTCACTGAATGTATAAACATCCTAGAGGTATTTCTAAAACCTTTAATCTTGATGCAGTCTGACTCTAGCCTGTTTCCTTTTTTTTTTTAACAAGGAAGATATAGCTGGGAGGTACTAATGTGAAGGGAGACACTGAGCTGCAAGGCATTCAGTTCGTGTGGACTCAACCCACAGAGCAAGGTCAGGTTTGTCTTGCAGATTGCATGTAGCTTGTTCAGAGTTAGTTTACACATTTCCAGGCTTTCTGGTGAGTCAGAGGCCAACTTCTCTGTGAAGACTTTTCTTCATTGAACAGTTTTGTTTATCTAACACTTTAACTCTTACGTACATTTTTTTCCTGGAAGGTCTCAGGAGTCTGGTAGCTATGTCTTCAGCAACTTAATAGAGGAWCTCATGCATTACAGGAAAGTCTCCCTCTGGTGATCCAAGCACACAGTTTGACCTTAATGAATAGACATGTTCTAAAACAGGAGGCAAAAGTTGTTTAGATAACRGCCTTATTCTGTGGAAAGTCCTTTCTGTGAAATTTTTCAGTATTCTTTAATAGAGTGCCAAAATGTTTATTCCCCTATTAAAAAAAAAAAAATCCAAAACCAAAAAAACAGACACTTTAAATTATTTCCTCGGAGTTAGCAGAAACACCAGCTGTCAAATGTGAAGAGTGTGTAACAAGCAAGTGCCTAGCCTGGAAAGGCAAGCAAAGCACCTCTTTAGATTGTGGGATTCTATTTTAATGAAGGGGATTAGAATCCTTTAACATTTACCATACATTTGAATTATGTAGTAAACAGCTACCCACTGGCAAAAATACGAAACCTTTGATAAAGTTTAGTCGCATGATTTACTATAGTACACYCAGCAAACTACTGCAAGTAACAGTGCCACTGCATGCAGGAGCTGCCACAAATGTCAATTTTACACTTGGCAAATTTGGAAACCCTAAAGATGATGTAATTTCTGCTTTTCTGTATAAGAGCTTCCACCCATTGGCAGTCAGAGYCATGGTGTTTAAATTTAATTTTCTTTATTGTAATTGGTTTTTGCCTGCTATGTTTAAGGCAATTTGAATCAATATCCCATGCAAGTCATTTAGAGTCCATAGCTGTAACCATTGCAGGCAGTATATCGTCTAAAGAACAAAATAATTTGGGCTGAATTTCCTACTTTCTCTCACTGGCTGTTTAATTCAGTATTCACTTTGATTTGATTTGATTTTTTGAGAACAAATAATAATACGTTTAACAATATTTGCATAAAACCAAATGTCTCCTGATCTTCTAGTCAACCTTGAATAAAAAAAAAATTCTTCATTGAAAGAACAAGTTCTGCTCTCTTTTCCTCTTATTACAAGATACGAGGTAATGGTTTAATCAGGTCTGTCAAGCTTTACACTTTGCATTTAGCTCAAGAACCCACTCACAGAACTCCCCAGAATATGACACATTCTGTATGCAACACCTGTGGCTGCACTTCTACTGCTTCTGGATCTCTCACAATGAATTCCCCAATACCAATGGTGTACAGTGAATGGCTTCTCTAAGAAGGAAAGACCATGGCACCAATCAGCCACCAGGAAGGTCATGTACATTCTAAAAGGGCCTAGGGCAAGGAAAAAACTTAGATCTGTTTTGTCCCACAGCCTCATGCAGTTGCGGTGCAGAAGGTGAAAGATGGTCCTCACACAGGAGCCAATCTATTATTCAACAGTTCAGCGTAGAGTCATGTCCCTGCCCCACCTCTCTCAAGAGGATAAAGTGTTTCACTCTCCCTTCAAAGACAGTCTCCTCTTAGAACACAGGTACTTCCAAATTGGCAGAAGACTCACCAAACACCAGAGTATGTACGTTTTCGTCCAGAGAGAAATTGCAGATCTCCAGGTTGTGCTGCTCCACAATATTGGGAGTTCTATGGGTACCAAGGGAAATAGGTCAAGATATGACTTGGCATTTTATAAAGTGTCAAGATGACATTTCCCCTAGTATCAGAAACTCGCATATTTTCCTTACAGGAAGGGGTGCCCTACATCATTCTATTGAAGTGAAGGTTTTGGCKCTGGTTTGAAAATTAAATTTTCAAAAAAACATTTTCCAGCAATACAGCCCACAAGTATACAAGAGAAGTGTTTGCAGTATCAACCTCCACTGCAGCACATGAGACACACTAASTCAAACCAAGCTGGTTTTCTTGACTGACAACTCAAAATCTCCAACACCATGTACAAAAGCTATCAAAAATTCAAGCACTGAAAGATACTTCATATATATGCTTATTCTAACTACTGAGTGGGATGACTGGGTACAAAAGAAAAATCAGTTTATGAGCTGTCCAAGAGAAATGGACACCATTCTTATTCCATTCAAAACTATGAGATGAAAGAATGAACGAAAATACCGATGCCTGTTCTTTACTCCTTAGACTTCATCAGAAATAGGATTAGAGAAACACAGGCATAGCTTCAACAGGCAGGATAGACCAAAAGAACCTTAGTCAGATGCTCAGAGGAAGAGATCTCAACAAGCACTTTAAGAAACTATTCGTCTAAGGTCTTACTCATGGTGGCTTTGTATTTGACAGTTCAAATTAATTAGTAACTGGGTTAAAGGATTGAAAATCTTTTATGAATCTTTGACATAGTTTAAATTACCAATACAGTTTACATTAAGTAACCCTTAATTATATGATTTTATAATCCCAATCTTCAAATTTAATATTCTATGAATCCTCTAAAATGTATTGTTTAGTCAGGGACAACAAACACAGACAAATAAAATCCCTGAATTATGCAGGACTTTGCGTAAAGGTGTTGTAAATAGTGAGYTGCACTGGAAAAGTCTTTAAATTGGCAATCTGTTTTACTGCTGGGAAGCAATAAAATTGTTGCATACTTTCTGGTATCTAATCTCTTAATCAATATGAATTCCCAGTAACAAGCAATGAATTCCAACCTAATTGAAACAATTAGCCTAACACTGTTGTCAAGAAAATACACTAATATAAATCATGACATATTAAGTATTAATTTCTTAATCTAATTTGAAGTATGACTGCACACAGCCTCTCCGTGATACTTACTGTTGATAATACAAATGTTGGCTGTAAGCCTGCAAAGCGATCAGTGTGAGTTTATATTGGCATGTAGGGTCTGCACATTTACATTACTTTGTAGAATGTAGTGTACAGGGAAAATGGAAATGGAGAAATACTGCAGAACTTGTTTATGGTTGGCTTTCCCAATCTGGAAATCTTTTCTGCAGAATTCAAGATCACCCTTGTAAAGCTTAGGAAACAAGGCCCTGATCCATGCAGAAATAACCTTGAAATAACTTGTTACTACAACAAAAATAATTCCTAATTTAGTAACTTAATTGTTTTATTCTTAATTATTTACAATTAATTTCTTAAATTCTGAAGATGGAGCTCTGAAACTAGAAGACTCCAACAGTTTATTATATTCATCCTTTTGTGGCTACACAAAATCATTCCTGTTAGGTGAAAGACAATAAAACATAAGCCGTAATAAGAGACAACTCCCTATGAAAAACACAGCCTCTAAAAAGCTAATATAAAATAATAAAGATAATAAGAAAGGATGATATTCTCCATAGTATTTTAGAGAAAGGAAAACTGAGAAATCAACTCCAGCAAGATGCCTCTCATTTAGACTAATGCGTATAACTTGTCCTCTAAATTCCTTCATAGCAAAACAAAAGATCTATCCACTTACCTCATATGTACAGTTCATCTCACCCAGTGGTAATCATCAAAATCAGCTCAGTAGAGTTGTACTATAAAACTGACAGTTAAGGGAAATATAGTATTGTTAGGTCACATCTAAGTCTCTGGTGTCCACGAGTGAGCTGTATCAACCAAGGAAACCAAAGAACACTTTCCTTCATTAAATTTTTGCTATTCAGAAAATAGATATCTAGTCTTAGCTTATTTTCTTTGTTCTTGCTATAGTTAATAGAGAAAGACAAGCATATCAAAAAGGTAATCTTCTTGACTCTGTCTTTGAATGAAATTACTTTCAGGAGCTCAAACAATGCTTTTTTGTTTTATATGTCTTAAATTAGATAACGCATACTCTCAGGCTTACTGAAGCCTGTGCAGAAAAACTACAGCAAATCAGGAAATCAAGCAATGTGGCAATTCTCAGATGACTGTTTCAGCCAAAACAACAGTTTTGTTTTCTGAGGTGTCTCTTTTGATTTGTTGTCTGAACAGTAGTGAAACACATATAAAGAACCTACCTTGTATTAGGAAGATCTTAAAAATCCTTGACACATAAAAAACTATGTGTACACACCGAGACAATTTTTGGAACATGTAAAATATAGCCAACTCTAGAATGATATTTTATATCATGTAATAATGAACAGAATATTATGGCAGAGAATGGCAAGCATCATTCCCCAAGATCTTTTCCATAAGCTGGCATACATCTCAAAAGAAATTGTATGAAGCTCTATATCCTGTCCCTTTTGTGACAAGACARTTTACATTTTACTTTATTTAACAGTCTTACTGTCTATTTTAGGAACCACTTATCTAAAAACATAGCAAAAGTAGATGAGACAATTTTTCAGAAAAGTCTAGTAGAATAGAATATTTCAGTTCAAGGGAAACTACAGCAATCTGATGATTGTCCAACTGCCCGACTACTTCTGGGCTGACCAACAGTTAAAAATGTTGCTAAGGGCATTGTCCAAATGCCTCTTAAACACTGACACATTTGGGGCACTGATCATCACTCTAGGAAGCCTGTGGTAGTGTTTGACCACCCTTGCTGTAAACAAGTGCTTCCTAATATCCAGTCTAAACCTCACTGGCACAGCTTTGAAACAATCCCACACGTCCTGCCAATGGATACCAGGGAGAACAGCTCAACAACCCCTTCTGCATTTCCACTCCTCAGAAAGATGAAAACAGCAATGAGAAGAGTCATCATTTTATGGAAAGACGAAAAGTCAGTCCCACATAACACATCATATCTCACCAAAACATATTTCTGGACCAGTATTTCATAATTACTACATTAAAAATTATCAGAAAAAAATGTTGTAAGAATATACGAAATGGGATGATTCAAAACAGAGCATTTTGTTTGTTTTCTTTTTTGTTTCAAGGCACTTTCCAAATCTYTACAAACTCATGAATTCTTAAGTTATATCAGTCAAATGATCCTTTATCCCTAACCTAATTGTACCTAATGTCTTTAGAGGAATGCATACTCARCCAATGATTCTATATTGCCATTATTACTATTAGACTTTTGCCACTAAATCAATAGCAGCCTAATCTGCCTCTAGAGATCACAGCATTTGCAAAAACTTACTTTTGTTCATGGATCATTTGAGATCTATAGAGCTTTTATGTCAGTAATGATGAGGTTTGGGACATAAGAAAACAGCCACACGCAATTTTATAAAACAGTAGTSCCTCAAATGAACAGCTTCAAATACAAAGCAGAGGACACATGAAAAAAGACTTGGCAAAAGTTTGAAAATGTAGAATCCTAAGTGCATTGGAAACCAAGTTCAAAAAAAAAAAATACAAGTGTCAGTGTTGATCTAACATGCTAATGGGAGAGATTTTTCAAAGCATCTCTCAGAGCTGGAGCATATTTCTGCTGTAAATTAAYGGGAACTGTGATCCTAAGCCACGTAACTGTGATAAAAATTGTAGACTGTGTGTCACAGAATTGCAGAATTTCATAATGGTTGAGTTTGGAAGCGTTCTATGAAAGTCATTTGGTCCAACTCCCCTGGTCAAGTAGGATGACCCAAAGCCAGTTGCCCGGGGCTTTATTTGTAATATCTCCCGGGATAAAGAGTTCACAGCCTGCTTTAGCAACCTGTACTCCATCATCCTTTGAGTAAAAATGTGTTTCCTGATGTTCAGACAGTCCCTCCTGCCTTTCGGTTTATGCCTGTTGTTCCTGTGACTGGCAACCACCAAAACCAGCCTCCCTTCAGGTATCCACATACATTGCAACCTCGTCTCAGGTATTTACATAGATTCATAAGATCCTTCCTGAGCCTTCTCTTCTCTAGGCTGAATGGTCCCAGCTCTCTCAGCCTTCTCTCACATGTGTGGTACCYCAGTCCCTTAARCACCCTTGTGTCCCTTTGTTGAACTCTCTCCTGTACGCCCGTGTCTCTCTTGCACAGAGAAGCCCAGAACTGGACACTACTACAGGTGTGGTCTCACCAGTGCTGAATAAAGGGGCAGGATCACCTCCCCTGCAGCCTGGGGTATCCTTGGCTTTCCTTGCAGCAAGTGCACATCCCTGGCTCATGTTCAACTAGTTATGCACCAGGACCCCCAGCTCCTTTTTGGCCATGCTGCTTTCCAGATGATCCCCGACACATAATTCTGTATAGAATTGTTCTTCCCCAGGTACAGAAGATTTTGCACTTCTCTTTGAACTTTGTGGGGTTGCCAGTGACCCATTTCTTCAGCCTGTATCCATTAAAACGAATTTTCTACTATGTTAAATATTTTGCTCCTTGTAACTGAAATTGAACTCATGTTGCTGGATCTTTTTTGTGAAAGAAAACAAAAATGCATGGTTTTCTTCCCTTCACGGACAAGTATATTTTCATTTCAGTAACTTCCAGTAGAAAACAATTGAAATTGTGAGAAGTGAATAAAAGTGAATTACCTGTGCAATTTTCAAATTATAACAAAACTTTTTCAGTTTTCAGGAGATGGCAGGCAGAAGCTCTCCCCACACACTTGGCAAAAGTGATGGAAAGGACAATTATATTTTGTTAACAAACAAACATTAAGACATAAGGTAAAATTATGCTTGAGTGCACAGAATTTATTTTTTCCMATAAAATTTAGTAATAAGAATGATGAAAGACTTATTAGCTCTTCTCAGTGGAAAAGTGATTTGTATTATTTTATGATGTGGTACAGATTGCTCTTCAGTAATATGTAGAGCAAACGACTTGAACAGAACAAAAGTGTCACATGAATCAAAATGCAAATAGCCTTCTRGGGGTGTATATAATAATTCCCTAGGGTTTTTGTTGTTGTTGTTATTGCTTTTTTTTGTTTGTTTGTTGGGGTTTTTAATAGAGCAAGTATCCAAATCAAAATAAAACTGCATTAATTTGACACACTTGAACTGGACTGGGACCTCAAGAGGGACCCAAGGGAGAAGAAGGAGCTATTGAAGCTGTTCAAGTCAACAAGCAYATCTCTAGATAGTTGAGGTTTTAAATTGCTTTTTTCATCCTCACTTCATTGGTGTGTATACTACTGAAAGAAATGGCTTCAACATGTACACTGGTCTGATTAATTTCATGGTACTTATGAATTTGATTCCATTGTAAATTGCATTGCAAAGTACTGTCTTCAGCTAAGATGAATATCTATACACAAACGTGCATAAATTCAGTGGCACTGACTAGACCTGCAAAGCAATAAAACAAAGTATTAATCTGAAGGTTCCTAAAGGGGCATGAAAACAGTTTGTATGCTAGCAGGCAGGAGCAGTCAAACTGTGCTACACTAATACAGTTCTTTTTTTGTTCCAGCCAACGTACAGCATTGTAAAATTATATTAATGGCCTGATCCTTGCATTTCAGGGTAGGTAAATTAATGTATTCAAATTAGTGGTTTAGTAAACACCTCCTGTTTTGTTCTAAGCATTCTGAATTCAAACCAGCTAATTGAGATATCAGTGCTAAAAGATGAAGCTAGATTGGCTTGATGGACTTAGAACTTTCTAAATATGAGAGAAATTTCCAAAAATTAAACTCTAAGAAAGAGAAATGCAATATTTTAGGCATCATTTTCACCTCCTCCTCACATATAATAAAAAAGCTTTAAGTTAAAAAAACTTAAAGTTTAAAAAACTTAACTTTACTTTAAGTAAGTTAAAAAAACTTTATACAAACTATAAAGTCATAAAAAGGTTTACCTCAAATCAGAGGCAAATTACATCAGGAAGAATTTATTCCCAAGACACTTCAAAATGTAAAATCACTGAATTTTAAAACACAAATCAATGTGAGGATAGTGGAAATAATGTCATGATGCATTTCAGGAGTAAGGAACTTTGCATTAGTTTTCTTCTCTAAGGCATACAACACCCCTTTCATTTATTTATTTAATTTACCAACAGCTGAAAAAGTTAGGAAATCTTGGAATTTCATTTCTTGGAATTGAGTTTTGGCATTCAAAGCTTTGCAGCTGCTAATTGCAGTATTTTGTTGCAAACCTCCTTGCATTCCAAGCCTGTTTCTTTTTCTTGTCCTAKCACATAAATACTCCCCGAAGGTACCACAGAGTGTGTTTCACTGTTAAACTTTCCATGGAAAGAAAAGTGTACCACGAACATCTGAAATTTCCTCATCACAAGAAAGCTGTTTTAGAAGTGAGCATTCTATATTAATTCGTAATATCCCTTAAAATAAAGCAAAACCCACAAAAATATTTTTCTAAATATCCCATCACACTATATTTGTGTCCATTGTCAAAATTTTGAGTCTTGTGGCTGACAGCCAGAAATGTTAGCTTCCATACTATCACTGTTTTCAGCGTCTGAACAAGTACTTTTCTGTTTCTACTCTTTTTGATTGAGAAATCCCCATAATTATCTACAATATCACATTGCAATCTTGAAAAAAATTCTTCCCTCCGTCTTCTCTTTTCCATGACTTGTAGAGAAGCTGTTAATCTGTTACGCTGATTAAGCTTAAATATTTGCTTTTCTGTCCATACTGTTATCTCATTTCTTATGTAGCCTGTTCAGAATATATTTTAATATTTGTGCCAAACTGATTTCTGAGATATTGTCATTGTACGTCATGCAACAGTAACAAAAAACACCAGGGAAAATTCTGGGCAAGTTCCTTTGAAGAATATCTTTTAAAAAACTAATTTTTTTTAATTGCRTATTTAGAAGAATCTTGCATTCTCTATTGCCACTGTCTRTATTTCACAATGGGAGAAATATTCTGGTTTTCTAGTATAGCTCTGACATTTGAAACTCTGGAAAAAATCTAACTGTTAGACATCATTAGTAAAGAATTATTTTTCATCAAAAAAAATCATTTGGGGTTGAAAAGAAGGGGTTTGGACCTAGGCGATGCCTTTTGAGGAGCTATTGTTGAGGGGAATCCCTCAAAAGATTGGTAGACAACCATTTCTCCTAATGGAACCTCAAAGTGTAAAATAATAAAATCTATGCCAGTTTGTACTTTACAGAATAATCTGAATAGTATAAAGTAATTTTTAAAACTATTAAAAAATAATAGGAAAATGAGTTACACTTAAAAGAGTGATAATTTATTTTTAGAATAAAAAATAGGCACCTCTAAGTGTTACAAGATCCACCATATGCATTTTAAATTTATTAGCAAGCAACTGAATGCTTGAAGTGCACTCAAAACTGGGGAAAACCTAGAATGCAGTGCCACTAGATTTTACATATGTTCATGCTTGGTTCGGGGATAATACACCTCTTTGTTCAGCCAGCCAATGTGTGTTGTATTCATTTTCACAAAGAAAAACTCTCGAGATTTAGAAAAGATAATAAGAGTACTAATGAAATAAGAGGAAAGGGTCAGTATACATTCCTGGTCAGATCAGCTCAGTTTAAGTGAGCCATAAATTAATTCTGTCAAGTGAAGAAGTGTCTCAAGCCTGTGAATAAATCATAGTAAGTTGTTCTGTTACACTGGGTGCACTTAAATTTAAATAAAAGTTTCTGTTTAAAACTATAATCTCTCATACAATAGGATAATTCAGAAATGCCAATGTTTACCATAAATGACCATCTTAAATTAATTTTAACAAGTGGGCAGGTAGAATTTTATGGTGACTACACCATATTTAAAGCTTTCAATTACAGCAATATTTTCAAATATTTCATCTTGTTGTTCTGAATACTCACATTGTGTTCATTCTTATAAGATTGATAACTACAACAATTCACACTTATGAAGCATTCTTTATTCACGTTTCTCTGTCTTGGCCTCTTTGGTAAGGTAGTTTGATGTATGATTCCTTCATACCTTAAAGTGTGAAAATAGTGAGACTACTGAAAGCTGTATAAACATAAGGCTACATAGGCTACAGCACAACACTTTTCTAGGCAAGAAATTAAGAAATTAAGGTTAAGAGAAGTACGTCTAATACACTTTTAAAAGTTCAAATTAAGTTTTCAGGACTGAAGCCTTTCTGGTTTGTTAGACCTTGACTAAATTTACTTCAGAGACTATGGTCACTCTAGCAAAAACTGTGCAAGATCCTATACTTCCTTGAACAGTCACATGAGGAAAAGAAAATAAACAAGCTTGAAAACCTGGTACTATCCAGCACAAGTTCTTGCTTGACATTAAGATAATTGATTAAAACAGTATCTTAAATAATCTTCAAAAGGTTCAAGCCTAAGCTAACTCTGTCTGTTAAATGTGCAATTGCCTCTGGTCCTTTTCTTGCTTTTTTAAAACCTAAATCTGAAATTACTTTTCCCTCATTTACGGATAAAGTTACATGTTTTCCTAATGAAAGTGAGATCTTTCATTTTGCTGCTGCTTAAGTTCTCACAAAGTCGATGTGAACTTGTTTTTCTGGTTTGCACTGACCAAGCTAACATGATATGCACTTAGCTGCCATTTGCATAATGAACCTTTAGACCTCTGTTCAGATACCCGCTATTAACTCTCTGATTTTTAGCACCTTTAATGGATGTAAGAGAGTTCTTGTAGGGTTTATTTTGCACTGCAAGAAAAATATGACTTTTCAATCAAAAATTTATATTCAGAAAGTGTTAAAAAGACATAAATATTTTTTCCTTCATTATAGAAGAAATGTTTTTGTCAAACAGCCAAACTGGAAGAAAAAAAATGAGGTATTTGTTAGAACTATTGGACCTGAGATTTTTTTTTTCTTCTTATCTAAATACTCTTGGTTTGCTTCCAAGAAAACATATTTTGCCTACTGTGAGGTTTAATTAGTTATAGCTGGCATAACACTTTGAAGATGTGAAGTATTCCGTCCAGCCTAAGTTACCTCTATCATCTCTCATTTACGTGCTGTCTAAACTAAACTAAATAAAATATCATGCTACCTTTTTTTTTAAGTATTCTGGAAATACACATCCTAAATACAATGCAAAATACTTCTGTGTTTTTGCATAGTGGAAAAGTATTATTCCATAGATGTATGTCCCTTTATTTACCATTCTCAGTCATCAACAGCAGAAACACCAGCCTTTCCACTGAATGCCAAGAAAGCCAATATGGCAAGATTTATTTTTATTGGTAGTACTGAACCCAGCTTAAATCACAGCCCTGTTCTAGACATTGCATATACACATTCAGTCCCAATGTGCAAACCTTGCAATCCAAAGAACATAATAAATTGAGAGACATAGGAAGGGAACTGAGGCAGAAAGGTCAGTCAAACAAGAATACTTGTCCAGTTCAGGTAGCAAGATTTGTTGTAAAACTGAGATTCAACCTACCTAGATTTCTCAGCGTTCAGATCATGTTTTAACAGCAACCCCTTAGGCTGGTACATATGGGGAAACTGGTTGGGGAAATAGGAACCTGAAGGTTTATTGTTAGCCTACAAACAGAAAAGTAAGGATGAATGCAGCAAATCTAATCCTGGGATGCATCAGTAATATGAATGTGAAAACCACAGTTGTTCATTATCTCGGGGAAACTTAGTTGGARTCAAAATCCACGTCAAGACACTTCAGGAAAACTGTGGATCTGTTAGTGTGCAGGAAGAAAAGAGGAAAAGTTCAGAAAACATTGATAACAACYCACAATAAAATAATGAAGGATGTAAGCTTATTTAATCCAGGAAAAGAGAAGAGACATTGTGGTTGTTCAATCTTGGCTGGCCACCAGGTGCTCACGCAGATGTTCTCTCACTCCCCTTCCTCAACAGTATGGGGGAAGAAAACCAGATGAAAAAATTCGTGGGTCAAGATAAGGACAGGAAAATCACTTACCTATTACATCATGGACAAAACAGATTGAACTTGGAGAAGATAAATTTCATTTATTGCCAATTAAAAATAGCACAGATTAGTAAGAAACAAATCAAAACTAAAGACACATTCTATGACTCCCACCTCCCCTTGTTCCCAGGCTCCCCYTCACTTCCTCGCTCTTGTATCCTCTATCTGTTCCCTTCCCCACGCAGCCTAGGGACACAAAAAATGGGAGTTACACTCAGTTCATAACACATTGCTTCTGCTCTTCCTTCCTCACTTTTTTCCTGATCCAGGGTGGGGTCAGTCTGACACAGGCTCTTTTCACAGGCTGCAGTTCTTCAGGGCAAATCCATCTGCTTCAGTTTGTGGTCCTCCATGAACTACAGAGCAAAGGTCTGTTCTGACGT
Organism: Parotia lawesii; assembly: GCA_003713295.1. Classification (NCBI taxonomy): domain Eukaryota; kingdom Metazoa; phylum Chordata; class Aves; order Passeriformes; family Paradisaeidae; genus Parotia; species Parotia lawesii. The sequence continues at coordinate 738,744 of RAHM01000056.1, read as the reverse complement.
GGTTATCCATGGGCTGCAGGGGAAAAAACTGGTTTTATTCACAATCTGTGTGGAATCTCTGGTGCCTAGGGCACATCTTCCCCCTCCTTCTTCCCTTACCTGGGGGTCTAAAGGGCTGGTTTTCTCTTACTTTTCTCACTTATTTTCTCACTCCCACAGTTTAACCTCAGCCAGCAACACATTCCCACACAGCTACTTGCTCATTCCTCCCTGATGGGATGGGGGAGAGAATTGGGAGACTTAAAGGGAGAAGAACTTTTGGGTTGAGATAAAGACAGTTTAACAGGTAAAACATAAACTGCACATGCAAGAAAACAAAACAAGAAATCCATTCACCACTTCCCACAGACAGGCAGGTGTTCAGCCATCCCCAGAAAAGCAGGGCTCCATCACATGGAACAGTGACTTGKGAACACAAATGCCATCACTCCAAACATCCCCTTCTTACTTCTCCTTACCTCAAGTTTACACGCTGAGCATGATACCATGTGGTGTGGGATATTCCTTGGGTCAGTTGGGGTCAGCTGTCCTGGCTRTGTTCCCTCCCACTCCATGTGGACCCCCAGCCTCCTCACTGGTGGGGTGGGGTGAGGAGCAGAAAAGGCCTTGATGCTGTCTAAGTGCTGCTCCGCAGTCACAAAAAATCCCTGTGTTATCAATGCTGTTTTTAGCACAAATCCAAACCACAGCCCTATACAAGTTATTGTGAAGGAAATTAACTTTATTCCAACCAAAATCATTATGCTTTTCTCTCTCACAACTGCTGCACAGCAGTTTTTACCCTTTCTAAAATGTTAAATAGCAATAACATCATATATGTTGTAATATATGCTGTATGCTAATATCAGAGGTATAACCAGCATCACTGATGGGCTCAGCTTTGGGCAGCAGTGGGTCTGTTTTGGAGCCAGCTGTAACTGGCTTTGTCTGACATGGAGACAGTTTCTGGTCTCTCACAGAAGCAACCCATGAAGTCCCTCTCCTACTAAAAATTTGTCACTTAAACCCAACACGGAGGTGAAATTCTTAATTCTTCAACTCTATTAAAATATATGTAATGGAAGTTAGTAAAGAAATAAACATAATCAAGCTCAGGAAATCTCCTGAGCTCAAAATGCATGGAGGCCAGGAAAGCATTAGGGATGAATTATGGATGCTTGACCCACATCCCATAACTGCCGCTCTTAGTGAAGGACATGCATGTTCTTCAAGACAGAATACTGGCTAAATGGTCAATAAACCAGAGCATCTCTTCTTATATCCTTTTATTCAGAATTTTTTAAAACAAATCTAACATTTTATTACTTTTCTCTTAAATGTCACAAATAGAATTCAGCAATACTCACTTGCTGTACCACTAAAATKTCAGGATTTGAATATATCTCTTCTGTATCAGACTGAGGACTTTTCAAAGTACATAAATAGTTACAAAAGGAAGTGTTATTTACTCAAAACAACCAATAAAACCTATTAAAGTGGTGATGCTTCAAGATAAATACATTAAGCTAAGTATTCTGTGTTCTGGGATAAATGAAAGTCTTCCCCRTTTCAGAAATTCCACCATTACTGGAACTGGTAAAATCTTGCTGAAGTGTCCTGAAAGGTTAGACTGGTCAGAAATATCATCATTGTACATGTTCTTACACTTCTTCAAGCTGAAAGTTTTAAGGAATAGAGCACTTCAAACCTCAGARGAAAAAACTAAGAAGTTAATGAAAATATCTTGGATTGAGGAGGACATTTGGGCCTTCTTTATTCATGTTGTTAAAATGAAACACATGTTTAAAGCACTCCTGAAGTGTATCCAATGTAAACAGTGGCTAAATCTTCAATCTCTTTCTTGGGTAAGAGAAACGATTATGACGAACAATCTAAGACAGTCATAATGGAAGACAAGACACACTTGTACTGTGATTATGTGCATTGTACCACAGGCTAAACCCTGAAATTTAACTTATGCTGAACCGTTACTAAAACCAGTAGGGATACATAAGAAAAAAAAAAGTAAAAGATTCAATAGTCAGATTTTCCCCATATTTCTTAAAGGGATTTTTTTTCTGAAAGGTACTTACTGGATAAAAGGTAAAAYATCTTTCCTTCCTACCCTTCCCAAGTAACAGAATTATCAAAGAGCAGATCAAGTTTCTTATACTGCAGTATTTAGTAACAAATGGCATTGGTACGCAGCCTTTTAGTGCTACTTACCCTTTGCTTACTACCTCTACAATGTAACTGGTCCATGAAGTTATGTTCAGAGATACCCAGAGGGTGGTAYCAGGCAGAGTAAGCTATTCAGAATTCATAACTGGCATTAGATAAAGGATTTAGAAAATGTTTAGCTGATGCTTCACTCTTTTACTGAAAAAGTAACAAAAATAAGACAAATATTTATTTTAACAGAAAAACTCAGGATAATTATTTGTTGGTTATTTAATGGTTATTAAAGAGGTAAACTCAACTCCATAGCAATACACTTTCAAAGATTCTTCTTCCCTCCCTCTTACTACTTCCTTTTAAAGTGTGGCCATGCTGTTGGCACACAGCCAGCAAATGCCAAGCACCAGAGCTTTAAATTCAGTTGAATCTGAGTTTCACTTTTGCATTCCACACTCACAAAAAGAAGTAGGAAGCTGAAATACACCCACTTTCACAACTTCAAGCTCTACTTATTTATGCTTCCAGGAACACTGCTGGAAGTCTTAAATCATGTTAAAGTTGGTCTCCAAATAGGATTTTCAAACTTCAGAAGAAATGCATAAGCACTGTAATGCTCTTTCTTCTTATCTTGCATCACCAGTGCTTACACTAATTTCAACAAAATAATCTCTAAAAGGCACATATTTCATAAATTAGCAACACAGCACCCGTTGGAATCCATCCTTCAGATCATCTGGATGCTTTGCATTAAGAGGAAAAAAAGGAGAACAAAGCAACAATGTAAAAGTTAAATCTCTGCCTGAAGCACAYAGTGTGATGTGAGCATTGATACCAGACTGTTTTAAATTAAAAGCAATTTAAAGAAGTTCTTTACAAAGTAAATCAGCTAGGCTGCAACAGAATAACATAATAGGCTTTTACCATGTTATTTGCTCCTGTTGCCATACTCTTGACTAGTGTTTCTCAGGATTTATAGGACTTTCTTGGAGGTCTTCTTAAGAGTTCTGGATTTTAGGATTTCTTTGCTTTTCTTCATCACCCCTTGTAAGTTACTGTTGTCATGTCATACRACCACAATTGTTTATTGTGAAAAGTCACTAATGAACAAATGACCCTGCCGCCTGGGGCACTTACAGCCTCATGCTGAACTCCAGCTATATATAAAAAAAMAGATCTTCCCAGGCTATTGATTCACTGGCAGTGTTTGATTCTACTCTGGAGGCAGGTGACAGCAAGGCAACTGGGCTCTTACTGTTTTACACTCCCTATTACACAAACCAAATAAATCTTCTCTAAATGAATTCACCTTTTTTCCCACTTCTCTTCTAAGTGACAGTTCAGTATTGAACAATCTGTATTCTGTTTGCTTCTGGGATATTGAAACCAAAATCTTCATAATCTTCATAATGACGAATTTCTAGATCCTCAATTTAGCTTTAAGATAGTGGCAGTATTTGTTGTGCTGTACACACTACAGATTTTTGAAACTGTCAGGCCCAAAGCATGACTTCTTTAATACTGATCACAGTCTCCTTGTGCAACCCAGATTTTCTCATTTTGGAAATGAGATAACTAGAAATTATCCACTAGCTAGAAATATGGGCAACTCCTACAATACCACGTGTCTTACACTGTGACTACAAATGTAGCAAGCTGGCCTCATAGGGAATGAAATGAGATTTTAGGGATCAAGCTAGTCTAGAATATGAATGTCTTGAAGAAAAGCTGCCAGACTTCTTCAAAAAGAGAAGCTGAAAAAAAGTTGCATTAACCTGCCAACTTCCCCAGAAGGAAAAATAACCCCAAACTTATGCCTAAATAACCACAGAAAGAAGAAAAGCAAAGGATTGCAGAATCTGACAGAATTTGTGTTCCGAGATGTACCAACATAAAACTTGAAATTTTTCTTTTTCRTTTGAAAATCTCATTCTATTTAGAGTGTACAGTGTCCTTTACTTCATGGTTTAATATACCATAGTGCTTGTGATGGTGGTCTTAAGAGCAAAGTCATCTTATGAAAAGAGCTGAAGTAATGAATAAGAAATGGTCCCAAAGTGTAGAAGTCACAGGTGTGGTCAAATCAGGAACATCTGAATATTCAAAACTGGTTTTCTTGAAAGACTTGTCTTCTGATTGCTTGTTTTCTCCATCTCTTTTTTCACTGTGTTTCCCTTTGTGCCTAACCCTGCGACCTGGTCATCTGCCCTCTCTCATCTCTCTTCTCTTCTCTTCTCATAATTTATGTCTTTCTAATTCCCTGCCTTCAAATAACTGTGTATTAACATGAGTTTCTTGGCATCAATAACCACTTTTCTTTTTTAGTCTTGAAGCCTTTTTTCACCTTTCATCTGCCATCTGTATTTCTATGGCTTAGTATCATCTACGACTGTTTAGCTGTCTCTCTGTGTGACCAGCTGAGTCTCACGACCAAGCACAGGGAATGGCTTCTCCACCAGGAACTCGTGGGTAACTTAGGGTTCTTCCATCTGGAAAACAAACAGTTTTAAGGAGGCCATAAAAGAGGGTTTCAAAACTGTGACTGATGTGGGTGGGTTGGGGTTGACCTGTCACAGGCTGCTTGAAAATGAGGTGTCACCAAATGAGACCCCAAGGAGCAAGGCTGATCAAAAGGCAGCAGTCCTTCCTACAACCAGCAGTAGATCTGGAGAACCCTATCAAGTATGTGTACACTATCTTTTCTGTTCATAGGCACCACTGGAGACAAAATATGGACCTGGTCACGACTAAAACAGTTTTTCGCATGAATATCAACAATGTCAACCACAATGGGGTCATTCTTAAAGACTAGCAACATAAGAACTTCTCAATAATAATCCCACTGTGTTCCACAGCTCACAACACAAATGAAAATCAGCTAATTTTTTAAAATAAATTTTAAAAAAACAAACAAAAAAACCCCAATTTTTATTTCAATTTCTGCCAAAAAAAGAAGTTTGGTTGGAAAATTTGATGTAGTCCTACTCAATAGACTATAGATAWATAAATTAATTAGACAACAAAAATATATTTAGCTGAATTGACAAAAACACTCTTTCATTGTATATTTTGCAGTTATTTCCATGCCTGAGTCCTTTTTCTATATTACTCTCACAGCTGGAGATTTAGAACTTGTCACCACATTTGAATATGAGGTTGTTTGGACTGACTACAATGTTTAGTATACAATGACAACTTATGACCTTCTGTCATCAGTTCTGTCTTAATATTATGTACATACTTTAATTCAGCTCTTCGAACTGCTATTATTTTAAAAGATAAATGTTTGTAATTTCCCCTTTTTATGCATATTGCCTCAATTATGCTACTGYGTCATGACAATTCTCATTTAATATAAAGTAATCTAGGCTTGTAAAAAGAAAACATGCAGCTAGCAGGATATTGTGTTACTAGAAACAGACAGGTTGCTCATGTTTTGCCCCTTACATTTTGAGGAGGCATCAGCCACAGGAAGCTGTGTTAAATCTGAGATTATGATAATCAGATAACAGGCAGTATTTCAGTCCCATGTACTCCATTTGCTCTCTCTGAATAGCCATCATATCTGCCTAAGACACTAGAAGGGTTAGAGGTATTTGAGAAAATGAGAAAGTCTTGGCTGGATCCTCACTGCACTTAAATCCAAACAAAAATGGCCACCAAAATCCTAATTGTTTCAGTAATTTATATATTTTAAACTAGGCTGAGCCCTAATTTTAGTTGGTACATGCCATTAATAAGGCAYCTCAATATTTCACATCCAGATACTGAAGCTTTCTGCCTTGATTTATGTTATCCAGGAGGCTAACATGAACTCACTGATGAATTTGTACCAAGGTTTCCAGCACTGAAGTGGAAACCCACAGACATTTTTTTACATTTCAGGTTGGTTCCATAACAAGAAACATTCGTATGTTCAATTGAGTATTTATAAAATCTGCTGGAGCCTTTGAAACCATTCAAAAGCCTGTGACTTTYGCTGATGAGAAGGGAAGGATAAAAAGCGATAAAAGTTCTGAAATGAGGACATCCTGTGAAGGGGAGAAAGCATAATATGGGATTATTTAAGAAAAAACTATGCATTGCATTGAAGTGTCAGTGAAGTAAAAATAATGTTGCTGAGGCCGCTTTGAATATTCCCGTATTTCTCATCATCACAAATAAATTCCAAGAAAATACGGAAAGAATTGTAGTTGTCTCTGTTTGCTACGATACACATATATGTGCATGTGCTCATATATCTATATTCATGTTTATACCAAAACATTGATTCCATTACATTTATTCCTGCCAGGAAGTACCAATTCATTTTACTTGCACAGACTAAGCTATTTTAAATCAACTAATGGAAGTACTATCTCCTTTTGAACTTCCTATAAACTTCTCCCTCTTCCTATGCAACCACTAGTCAAGGAAAGTGAAGAACCAGCACTTCATTCTTTCAGAAAGAGAGAAAAAGCAACTGGCTGCCTTTACTAGTGGCTGAATAAAAACTCACTCTCCCTCCTCAAGGAACTAAGTTATGTAGGCATGTAACAGCAGTTAGCTCTGCTAACTAAACATTTGCAGCCACTTCTCATCAACCTTTCCTGAGAAACTCCATTGTTTAGCTATAAATTATAATAATTGTTTTGCAATATTTTTTATTTTAACTGCATTTCCAAGACAAGAAACATTTTAAACACAGACTTATGCTTTCCTCTTTTCATCCTTCCAATCTCTATTTGACCCTTACTATGGCACTYGGATGTCTGAGCCCACAGGGTAAGAAAGCTGCCTTGGCTCAGAGGAAGCCACTCTATGAAGGCCAATAGTTGCAGAAGCTGTCCTTTACTTTGTAGGAGCTCAGGCTATCTCTGTTCAAGCTTAAGAACATTTGTGATGTAACTCTCTGTGCATTATACCTTTTCCATTTGATAAGTTGACACATTACAGAAAAGACTTAAACCTGTTAAACCTGAAAGTGACAAATCCATTATCCCAAAGAGAGGGTGCCTAATGGTGTTAGCAAATAACCTAAACTAACAGAAGTTCTGCAGATTCCAAGAAAAGATAGTAAAATATACTTTTTCTATAGCAATAGAAAAAACATTATTYGAAACAACAGGTTTTAAAAGTCAGATATGTATACATCAGTACAACTGACAGAAACATCACAGGGGATGCATTGCATAATTTTACGGTATCCTAAAATTGTCTTTCTTGGAAGGAAAACAATTTAAACTCCTGCTGTGCTCACATTGAAATATGAAATGGCTAATATAACATCAAAAATTATGTACTCTTTCTTCATTCCCAAAAGTTCTTTTAGGACTAGTGACAGTCTTTAATGTGGCATTTATGCTATTTACTCCATGTGTGTTCGTGTGTCTCTTCTTCTGACCACACGAATGCTTTTTAATGAGAGTCAGAAGAAAAAACCACAGGAGTGATTTATGGTCTATTACTATTAGATGGCTTGAAACTTAAAACTGTCTTGACATCTTGACTTACACTAGCCAGAAATCTAACCCTAAACCAGAAAACTACCCCAGACTTTTCCATAATTAAATTCTTCCATTATTCCACGTGAACAGTTACCCTGCTTTTTTGAAAACTAGTTTTAGGGAGAAAAGATGGAATTTGCTATATGAACCAAAACTGTATCTCTGTTTCACTACCAGAGGAAGAAATATTCWGAATTTTTTTTTTTATTGAGTGATTAGAGTAAAACCTAGTCCCTTATAACCATGACTAGACATGAAATGACAGGCAACATGGACAGCTTCCCACAAGATGCAACACTTAAACAGATGGCATGTAAAAAGTGAAATTTCCAAGTAGCTTTGAAAGACCATGTAGACAAAACAGCAATCTAATATGGAATTGGAAAAAAAAAAGTTGTTCTTTTCAAAAAATTTATTTAATTAAATCAATCTCACTTTTTAAAAATATTCCTTCATGGTCACTTTAGTAGGTCAAGGTTAGGATAGTGAAAAAGTGCAAAAAGGGTGTAGAAGTCTTCTTGAAGCAAAACAYAAGAAAACAAACAAACAAAAAGAAAACCCAAAAAAACCCTAATCAAACCAACCAAAGAAAAAAAAAATCCCATTTCTACTACTTTGCTCTCTCTGAATATCCACCATATCTGCCTAAGACACTCTAAGGGTTAGAGGTATTTGAGAAAATGAGAAAGTCTTCATTTAGTCATAACCACAGCCATAACCATAAGCAGGCTGTCTTTGGTCACGTTTGTGCTGGCTCAGTTTTTCTCCAACAGCTTTTTCTGGTTCCCTTTTCTACTCAAAAGACAAGATTATCCAGCCATTGATCATTCCTGAATTTCCTCTTCCATTAAGTGTCTCATGCAGTCCCTGGTGCTCAGAAAGAGATTCTTCTCAGAAGAAAAGCCACATAATTACAGTGCCTACCATCCATGTAGTCATGCTGGCTTTCAAAATGGAATTTGAACTTCAGAGAGTATTTTCACAAATGCAGACTGGAACCTCTGGATGTCTTGCATTTGTCAGTTGAGTTCATTAAAAAAAAAAAGAAAAGGTATATAGCAGTATATAGGGTATATAACTGAGTTTACATACAACTTGTTCACCCAGTGATAAGCATCCAAGTCATTGAACGTTCTGACAGAGATAAGGTGATATAATATTGTTATAATACTGTGGTCAGTTGACCTTCTATGGCTRTCAGGTGCCCACCAAACTTCTCCATCACTTTTCCCTCTACCAACAAAATGGAGGGGGGAAAACTTGACGAAATATCCATAGGTCAAGATAAGGACAGGGAGATTACTTACCAACTACAATCACGGGCAAAACAGACTCCACTTGGTGAAATTAAATTTACTATCAATGAATAGCAGAGTAGAATAGCAAGAAATAAGAACAAAACTAAAAAACATCTCTCCTCGCCTCCCTTCTTCCTGGGCTCAAATTCACTGACAACTCTTTTACCTCTTTGCCCTGAGTGGCACAGGGGGACAGGGAGTGAGGGGCTTTGGCAGTTCATCAGACTTTGTCTTTTCTGCTTCTTCCTCCTCAAGAAGACTCCGCCCTCCCACAGGAGACAGTCCTCCACAAACTTCTCCGATGTGAGCCCTTCCCACAAGCTGCAGTTCTTCCTGTTTTCCGTGGGGATCTTCAGGCACAGGCTGCACCAGTGTGGTCCCCTGCAGGGTCACAAGTCTTGCAAACCTGCTCCAGCATGGGCTCCTCCCTTCATAGGGACAGAGGTCCTACCAGGAACCTGCTGCAGTGTGGGCTTCCCAGGGGGTCACAGACTCCTTCAGGCATCCACCTGCTCCAGCATGGATCCTTCATGGGCCTAGGTGGATCTCTGCTCCCATGCGGCCCTCCATGGGCTGCAGGAGCACAGCTGCCTCACCATGGGCTGCACCATGGGCTGCAGGGGAATCTCAGCTCCAGCACCTGAAGTGCCTCCTCCCCCTCCTTCTCCAGTGACCCTGGTGTCTGCAGAACTATTTCTTTTACATATTCTCACTCCTTTCCCAGCTGTTGCTGTGCAGTGGATTTTACCTTATCTTAAGTATATTATCACAGAGGCAGTCCTGCTGTTTCTGCCTGGCTCAGCTTTGGCCTGATGTACCCAGTAGCAAGTCCCTCTTGAAGCCAGCTGGCATTGACTCTGTCACACATGGGGGCAGTTTCTGGTGTCTTCTCGCAGAGTCATCCCTGCAAAATGCCCCCCAAAACCTTGCCACATAAAGCCAATACAAATGCAAATGTAAATGTATCGTATTGCTGATGTAATCCACTTCAAGGTTTTCTGAAGAGTAATACCTGCATATCATCTCAATTATATTATATTGCAGCACCACACACATGAAGCATGCAAAGATAATACAAAGTCAGCCTTTTTTATCTCATTACTTCATTTGGCTTTCATATAAATGATTTGGCTGCATCACAGGGCTACAGAATAACACTGAATCAACGTGCATCTAGGTCAGTGGAAAGACATCTATTGATTACAATGACCTATGCACAAGAAATTGAGTGAAGTCACCACTTGTAATTTCAGAAAGGTTTTAGAATTGAAAAACCCTCAAAATCATAGAAGTTAAAATTTCTTCAATTTTTTTTTCGGCAACCTCATTCTCTTATTAGTAATACTGGTTTAAATATTCTAATGAGTTTTAACATTCTCTAATTATTTGAAAAACAGATGCTTCAAATAGATCACATGCATGGCCATGGAGGCCAATGCAGAAAAACATTTTATTTCATAAACTGTCATAATATTCGTGTAAAAAGAAAATGTTTTAGTGAGCTCTTAGTAATGGAAACATTTTGATAACAACAAATCTGGACAAGTGAAGTTAGGAATGTGAACTCTGGAAAAAATTCTAGACATATCATACATGTTACTATTTTATATATGTTGCTCTATTAATGAAATGGGAAGTAGTCTTGACAAGTCAGGCCTTTGGGGCCAATATGGTGACAATCAAATATCCCAGAATTGAAGAACTGGTCTATTGCATTTGCTGAGCAGTGTTGTTCCTTTTTTTCTTCTTTTTTTTTTTTTTTTTAATTTTAATTTTTTGTGCTCAAAGGATATGCTCTGCAACACCTCATGAAAGAATTACTAATGACCGGACAGTAATTATAGTTTAAGCACTAACCTCTAGGGTTTCCATAGTATCCACTGCTATTTATATAAAAGTTATTCCACCACAGGAAAAGGAAAATGTGGCTTTCGAGCATAAAGGCAGCATTAAAAAGTCTTACATACTCTGAAAGAGATACAGCCAGGAAAGCCATTCAAATGTGCCACCAGGTAAATGTTTGACCACTTCACATCTAAGCCACAATATACAAGTAAATATCAAGTAAAAGACGTTTTTCTCTTTTAAGATGTCCAGAGAGAAGTTAGTGCTTCTGAGAGTGCTTCCTATCTTAGAGTTTGCTTGAAGATGAAGTTCTAACTTACATGGAAATTGATAGATTTAGACTACAAGTAGAATTCCCTTGCATGGCACATGCAGTTATTTCAAACCTTGCTTTCATTCTGATGCAATAGGAATCATCAAGTATCATTTCCTACACAGAAGATATGTCTCAAAGTGGATTCTGATACACATTTTAGAAAGAATAAAAGAAAAAAAATTAAAATCTTCATAGTATTCCATGTCTCATTTTATTTCTGTTTCTGAAAAGAAAGTGTCACTGAAATATACCTATGTCCATAGGCAGTTTTATTCCAGTCTCATCAGGAGAACCTTTCTAGCTAGCTCTGGAAATTACAGTCTAGCTTTGAAAGGATATTAGATTTAATAGACTGATGTTATTTTGTTTTGGTTTTCACAATCTTTTGTTCTATTGCTACTCAGCAGCCCACTCATTTCTATAAAAGTTAATTATATGTCAATTCTTTTGATGTTTGTTTACTTATTGCTACATTCATGGCCTCCCAAATATGTGCATAGAATTCCCAAGCAAAACTTTAATTCTAATTTTATTTTTCCATGGATTCCCTGGAAAACAGGTCAATCATAGACATTTTGGTAGAAGAGAAAATTTACAGGAGGATTCAGCAGATGTTAATATATATGAATCTCACTTGAAAAACAAAGGAGTCCACAGATCCAGTGCAAATTATGGGTTTGATTAACAACTCATCAAAGTTAATTAAATGACAATTAACTGTCATTGACTTCAATAAGCTTTAGATCAGTTTTTAGGCAACATATTTGATACTTTTGCAGCAGATGGAATGTGTTCCTTTTTTTATTTCTTTGAATTTGTACTTTAGTAGGTGGGGTATTTCTATTAGTTTTTTATTGGGTGTTAGGGTTCCCAAGGATCAAGGACAAGATCACAGTCTCTTAGCAGTATCTATGACACCAGTATTTTGAATTATGTACATGCCAGTAGTTCATATTTTCTAAAAAATAAATAGATTTTTTTCATTTTAATAATGCTAGAAGTGGCATATTATTGCCCTTCCGAAGTTATTTCTTATGTATATATATGCATATATATGCACATATATTATATATTTGTGTGCAATATATATCTTTCAAATGCACACAAACCATATATCTGTTGAATTATAAGCAAATTTCCCTATGAGAAAAAAATTAATTTTGTTTGAATTTGAACTCAAATAATACAATAATTTTCCTTAATGTATTTCATTATTTTATAGAATACCTGAGCAGTTTAAAATGCCTAGTATTTCCTTTCTGTTTATGGTTGATACAGTAATAATTTTATCTTCCTGTAGAATTTTATTATATATTACTACATATTGTTATGTCTTTATAGTCACAGACAAATCATCTACGTGTCCCATGTTCCTTAAACTCAACTAAATCATAGACTTTTTTTGTCCTTTAGTAGTTCAAGTATAAAATATTCCTTTTCAAAAATAGTATCTGTTAAGTTAATGCACAGAAAATGCAATTTTTACTTAAGTTTCAGTTTTGAAACCTGGACACTGCCTTGTACAGATGAATCTCCATAGCCTAAAGAAAGACTTCAGGAATACTAATAAAATGTGATTGTCAGTTTAAATCTTCAGTGTGTCCACCTTGTGTTAAAAAACTCCCTAATGATTGCATAAAATCAATCATTAGGTTTTTGTTCACTCTCTTAGTGCTAAGTGTATGAAAACTCCAAATTTTAAAAACCATCAGGGCCTATATAATGGGACACTCTTGACAAACAAGCTTATGTTGTGTCAAAGCTACCTCAGCATAGCTGCTTCTCATGAAGCAGAGTTTGGGGGATGCTGGTTCAGAAAGCAGAGTTTCTTTAACTTTCCCTCTTGCAAAAACAGGTCTTAACTTTATCAGTACATGCAAACATTTTTGTCTTAAAACTCCTTTTGTCTCCCCTTAGATTTCCCAGCTAGGGTAATGTGAATGCTAAAGGCCTGGCTGCAGAGAGATTTCTCAGTTTTCTGACAGTGTYTGTGTGAAAGCSTTGCTTTCTCACGGATGCTATGGGAAAACAGTTGGGAGGTTTTGTAAACTGTGGTATTGTTATGATACCAAGGAGAAAATATCTGAAGTAAGTGTTGTTGGGTTCAGCCAGTCCCTCTGGGRGGTGGTTGGTCAGTGAACCAATAACCTTATGTYRRTGTCCAGCGTGCTAAGGTATATAAGCGAATTTGTAAATTAATAAAGGGTCGGTTTCTTCTYGTMCTAAACCGTCCATGTCGCTTTATTCCTCRGTCTCTGCTCACTAGCGACAGGGTAATAGCGGTGGGCAATATTCATTCTTATTCCCACATCAGAACACTACAGAAAGACAGAYTAAGAAGGTTAATTCCTCTTACTACCTGGAAGAAAAGAACATTACCTCAGCATCTCTCCCAACTGAGTCTTGTTGATCACTGCTACCAATCTAGTAAAATATATTGCTAAAGCTAAAGAAATAACCCATGTTCATATAAGAAATTGAGTCTGTGGTAGCCAGGAAGTTTGGGCACTTGAGGCTCATTCATATACTAACCACACTAGTACAATACTTAGAAGAAAACTATATGTTGGCTGCCATTTTATTGTTGCTAGTTCGTTTGAGTTTTTTTTTTACATAACATTTGATTTCAGTCTTGATTTGTGTTGGATCCTTTGGTGAAAAAGATAAAGGGAGGAAATACAGCATGTAATATCATTTGAAACTGAAGGCTCTGTACTTCTGTTTGRTGTTGCAGAGCCTAGTATACACAGCACTGGAGCAAGAGCTGTAAGAACTACATCATAAAACAGTACAGCTCCAGAGTAAAACAATGTGACATTGTCAAATACTAGGAATAAAGGTCCCTCTTCCTTAAAATATTATGGGAATTCAAAAGGGAAATAAAAGCTCTCCTGTGGGTTAGGCAAGTGTCTTACTTAGGAGAGGAYTTATACTTCATCCACTCTTATATAATTTGCTGCTTGTACAACCACCACTGTCCTTGCAAAACTGTCAGTCTGTGGCCATGCAGTTAAAAGTCCTTGCCATAATGCATCCACAAGCAGAAGAGAGCTGTCTGCGCCAGTTTCAGAAAGCAGTCATGGGCACAACACACCCAGTGTGCCTGCATATCATATGGTTTCCCTCAGAGTCCCTGAAGTCTGCATGTGAAAAACTGATGCAAGCTGTTGTGGTTGCCTGTGCAGATACTGGACATGCTCAGATATAAGGAGTCCATTGTTTTCTAATGGGTCTTCTCCAGCTGCTTGTGGTTATACAAACCACAAACACAACTTGCCTACTCTTGAGCTCAGCCTGGGCATAAATCTCAAGATGAAAATTACAGTTAGCCAGAGAAGCTCTGATCTGTACTATGGAGTAGTAGACTACAGACAAGGAGTACAATTCTCCCATTTTCAACAGTTCCCTTTGGCAATGGAGAGGCCTTAAAAGAAGCAGTTTGACCTCAGAAGAGGAAATCAGGGGAGGAGAGAATATCAGGAGATGGATGAAACTGCTGTAAGCAAAAGGAGAGGATGTCATCAGTTAGAAAAGTCACAGTGACCTCTCTGGGACAGTCCAAAAACTGAAAAATAGAAAAGTATTTAGTCATCTTCCTTTTCTGACCACACAAAATGTTGGACAAAATTTGACCCTTGCTCTGCTGGAAACATCAACAATCTATTTGCAATATAAGCAAAATAATGCTTGCTGGCTTTCTAAAAATGCGAGCTGTAGCTGTGCTCTGCAAGGCAGGTGGAATGCATGCAGTCGAGGAAAGGGGACTACTTAGATTCCTGCCAATGCCTCGAATCACATCATCTCAACAAGCACCCACGAGTTATGGTTCTGCAGTTTGTCATGAGAGAATCAATGTACAACAGGAGTGAATTCACTACCCTGAGAGCTGGTTTTAGCAGCTTCAAGTGATACATGTACTAAATATTCATACATAGCAAAGATGAGTTTTTGCATCTTTGTGCAAGGGTATTTTTAAGCTCTGGAACTTTGACCTACACTCAGGGTCACATTCCCAATACTAAATGCAAGGTTGAATTGGAACAAATTTCCTTCCAAAATTTAATTTTCTGAAGCCATTACATTATTGCTCTTCACACACATGGAGTTTCAGCCTGATGCACCAGAAGTGATAAGCAAAGTCAGCTGCAAATGAGATTCTCATACACAATAAATTCCCTCTTCAATAAATGAAGTTTCTAACTTTCATTCCTGAAATTCATGTTTCTTGCCTCCCAAAATGATTTTCTAACATGCCTCAAAAGACAATTAAATTTCTAAATCTTATAAAAATTACAACAATTTCTTTCCCTTGTCCTTACCACTCAAGTCTGGGCCAAAATAAATCAGTCACATGTGTGGAATGAAGGTTCAGAAGTTTCAGATTGAGAAACTCCACCTTTTAACATCAAAATTACACATTTAGAAATCAGAATGTGTCACAAGATGGCACTTAGGAGAAATAAACATTATTAAAATACAAAAATCAAATATTTCCTCTCTAGCAATTTTTTGCTTCATTAGAATTTTATATTTCTTTGAAAAATGCTGGAAAAGTTTTCCTTGTGTCTATTATTCAGCAATAGTTAGGCATATATCCGCATGCATGTTGCCAGCTAGGGAGCTTTAAGAGAATGTTTCTTACTAAACATGGTCATACTAATGTCCCTGTGACTTCCCTCACTGCACTCATGTTTCAAATTTCCTTTCCAACCAGTTTCAAATAATTTTCTGTAGCATGCGGAAAYCATGCTCAGTGATAATCATGTATTGCCTATTCTTCACATAGGTTTATGAAATACAGGTTCTAGGGAACAGCAGTTTTAAAGGAGTCAAATACTGTGACATCTTACATGTTAAACTATTCACATAGAGTAGCATGGTCTTACCACAGTAGGGGTACGGCATGATTACCTGGAATTCTGGGGTGGTTTTATCTGTTTGAAGGCACTGTTCTCAAGGCACCAGAGTTTTAAACAATAGTTTTCATTTATTTTTATGTAATACCTTCTCAACCAGTAAATTTTTCAGCCATTGACAGAAGCAGCACATAGAATTGCATTTGTRTGTGTGTGAGAATGCAACACTGATTAATGCATCCTTATCTGCAGAGCATGCTTCAGTTACTGTTTGTCTCACAGTAAATTGCAGAAAAATCACCATAATCCACCGCCCTCAACCACTGGGAAAAATATCCTGAAAGTAAGGAAGATGCATGCATTTAAAAAAGGCATTCACAACTCATTCACAAGAATAAGAATGATATATATATGCCAAGGTTTACTAATGACTGTGTCTTTTATGGAGAGGTTGTTATTAGCTAGATAAATCATCTGCATTCCATTTTATCAGGCTTTCAAATGCAATTGATATCATCCATCTAGACCACACAGGTCTATACTTCAGGTAAAAATCAAAACAAAGCTGTGTGGTCTAGTTTGTTAGCACTGTAAAGACAACTTATTGTTAAGCTTAAGATAAGCCTCTGCATTTAAGTCTATTTATAGCAACCTTCAATAAGTATGCCTGGATTCTTTTTTACTTTCCAGGTCAAAGTCACAAAGGCTGTCACAGGAAGGTGTAAATTACACTTCTTTGCTACAGCAAATCCCTTTGCATAGGGATGGAGTACATTTCAACTCAAAACAGTGAACTATTTCACTGCAACTTTCTCTCAGGATTTGCACTACAGAATAGAAGACTGGGCAATTTAATTTTGATAAAGCTGTCAGTGGAAGTCATTGAAGAATCACAGACCTTGACCACCCTACTTTTATGTCAGAATTGCCTACTTTTAAAAGCTTATACTAGCCCTTCATGCCAGGTAACAAAGAGAACTATAAAAAGAGATTGCATCTTGTTTGGGATCTCATTCCCTCTAAGAAAGGCAATTAAAATAGCTTTCATTTGCTTTCCATGGAAGAGAATCAGTAAAGTGAGAAGAGTACTGTATTAATCCATTCATTTAACAAGCCTCATGGAACCAATCTGCAAATGTAGAAATAAAAAAACCTAATAATTAAAACACCTATGTCTGAGGGCCTATCAAGATGTAATAGTCTTGGTATCCACAACAATGTAAATTTATTTCCTGCCCTGTCGCCTTAGTTCTTGATATACTGCTCCCTACCCAYACACACTTGCTCTCTGTGGCACTCCCCCAGCACAGACAAYGGAACAACAGAGAGAATCAGGCTTCACAATACTTCAAAAACTCAAAATAACTCAATCTATCTTGTTACAACAGAAAAAGCTACCTCAAACTGAGAGATACTCAAGACTTCTAAAATGATCATYTGGAAAAGGAGAAGGTACCCAGGTGCAGTTCCATCCCTCAGAGCCTTCTAATAAAACAKGACATTTGTGGCTGAGTTTCCATGTGCACACTGGTGTGCTTCAGAAAGCCTGGGCAAACGACCAAACTCAGTTTGCAATCCTTCTTACACAATTACAACTGGTCAAGGGGGTTGACTTATGTCTGCTATTTATAACTTATGCCCCATGGCTTCTTGTTAGAGAGCAGGCTGTGCTGAGAGCCTCGTGATTGATAGTGAGTTAATGATTCCATTGTCTGCAGTAATGCAGAAAGTACAATTCTCATGCATCAAACTGAACGGGAGCTTTATCACCAAGGCTCTGTGCTTTAAAGTGGTGCTGTCACTAACACTCCTGAAAGGAACAGCGACCAGCACCGGAGGCACCAGCATGAGTCTTTGATATCCATGTTATTAATACTTCTGTTAACTCCTCAGGGTACAAAAGTTGTAGAAGAGGATCCATCAGAACTGTTATGATGAACACATTAGGATAAACAGAAGGTCAATTTTTCACCTTGCGTAAGGTAATGTCTTGGGGTTTTTTGTTCTGCACTGCAATTAAGGGCTTGCAATCAGTTACTCAAAATGATTGTCACAACTTTTTTAACTGCTTTTATTCAATGCAAGCATTGTGTTATTTCCCCCTACTTTACCAGCCATATACTTCCTTCATGATGCTCACCCTCACTAACGTGACTGGCAGTGCACACACCACTGAGTGGCTTAAAATTCAGACATGTCTATGGAAGACAGGGAGCACCCATGACTTTTCCTAGACAAATTTCACTTCTGTCTTTAATAAGCGAGGAACCTTAATTTCACTTGTCACCATTCTGCATCCCCCTTCAAAACTATTGACAAACCACAGGTCTGGATTCTGCACTGTGTGTCAGGTACAGATGAGGAGCTGGAAACTGTTGTGTTGGCTTTCACCTGTCTGCAGTCAGTTCTTCACATGATATGGAGCAATATTACAGCCACTCACATTGGATCTGAAGCAATGTCTCCAAGCATCTAGAAGTGTCACTAGCTCTAACCTCAGAGGTTTAGAACTGMACATCTGTCCTGCTGAGGGTACGATTTGACGAAAAGGGCAAAAAGCCTCAGCATCCTGCATTTTATTGCTCTGTGCTGAGACCTGGGATTCACAGAAAATTTATTCAAAAATACATAGATTTGTGTAGATATATGTTTTTTGAATATTAACCCAATGAATAAGATGAAAAACTTACTACTTACTATCTGTGAATAGGATTTAAGTTCCAGTACTTGTTTCATATTTTTGACCAAAATAATGTCAGTAAACTACTGTACACCAGAGTCTTGCTCAAAGTGATGTTCAGTGTTACTACCTCCTCCCTTAAAAAAGAAAAAAGGCAAAATAAAAAATATTTTGCCCAGGAATTTTTTTCACAGAAATATATTGCCCAGTGTGGTGTAGAGTGTTGGATTTGCACAACATTTCCTGTGTGTGCACTGAACTCCTGTGAGCTCAGACACAGCAGAGGTGTTAGATACAGCCTGCATTCCCCACAGAAATATATCTTTCAATCTCTGCCCAGAAACAAGTTTGAGACAGGCAAACATGTTCAGGAAAATCTAAATGGATGATTCTCCAAATAAATATCAGCATCACAGTTTATATTTCACTTTTACTTGCCCATCAGAATTTTACATACAATTTTATCTCTCACTGTGAAGAAAGGCAGTCCTGAAATTAACTATAGACAACATAACGTGCAATTGTGTGGGACACAAGAAAAGCTGATCCAAAGCCCCTAGTGTTGACATTTCTGGCACAGCCCCATAMTGAAAAATAGAATTTTTTGGCTCTAACATTGCAACACTTCATACAAAGCTGGATTGAAGTTATGGCTGAATAAAATGCACAGGACGGGATCATACCTAGGTCCTAGTGTGTTCATGGTGCTAATTTTCTTAAAATCGTACACTTCCATAGAAGGTGCTGACACAGAGTCCCACAAACAGTGCACTACACTGAAGTGGCAACAGAGCAAACAGGGTAAATGTGAGCTAAACATAATGACAGTGGTTGTGCTTTCCATAAAGATGTAAATGACAACACGTCACAGAGGAAGAAAAAGAAACTGCCCCAGTTACAATTTTTTCAGTCAACACCAGTGGAAGAAAATCAAGCCCTTATTATATACCCTTGTTAAGCCCTTTATTACCAATGCTTGTAGTGGCAAAGAAGGAAACCTCAACTTCCTCCCAGAAAGGAAGCAATGAGTATATCAGTCAAAAGAAGAACTTGCAAAGGAGGAAAATAGATGGCAAGGAGCAAAATAAACCCTGCTAATGTTTTGTTCTACAAACTTCCTAACACCTTCCTAAATATTATTCATCTTTATAACTCTACCYGTCATGTCTGAAATGTTGACTAGATTCTTCCATTTTATTTGAGTTCAAAATTTTAAAACTCAATTTTATTTGAGTTCGAAATTTGGAATGCTTTCTTGGAATAAACACTGATTTTTTTGGTTGAACTTCTATAATTTATAAGGTTTGGATTGATAACTCATGGAGATAGAAGCAAGACCATAGAAAAATGTTACAAGGTGTCTCTTTTCAGAACAGTTTATCCTAATTTAAAAGTTTATTTTACCATGCTCTTACAATGAATTAAAAAGGAATTTTAGAATGTGGAAGCTTTTAGTTCATGTTCAGTGTCAAGAATAAAACTGTTACATTCCCAGAGCAACAGTATTTACTTTTGCTAATTTGATCATCTGCTGCTGCTTTAGGATGATATGCAGATATGTGTACATTGACATCTCACTTTGCTCCATTATACATTAACAAGAACTGTGAGGAAGGTGAGACACACAGTTCCAGTCTAGCATTTCTGTAGCTCCCAAATAAAGTAAATAAAGCAGTAAAGGATTTTCCCTCCATTCACATAAGCTTGTTTTTAAAAGCTGGAATAGAGATTTGCCTCTTGGCAGTGCTAGTAATGTTAGGACATCACCTTAGGATAACAACTTTAATTGTACAACCACAACCTTTCACCCCAATTATGTTCAGTCTGCRTTTATTTATTACTGAAGCCTGATGCACTTTGGTACTGGGCCTTTTATTTTGCCCTGCCTTTTTCCCTAAGAAAATATGTAATGCCCCACATACAGAATCATTAAAGGTCCCTTGATTAAGGTTCTTTCTCTTTGACAAGTCTAAATACAATTAAAGTGCAACACAGTCCTGAGAAAACTATTTCTTACTCCACTTTTATTTGTTCATCATGGTTGTCTTCTCCTTTGGCTTTTTAATGTCACTTCCCACTTTCCCTCCCTTCTATGAGAAAAAGCAGCCCTAAAATAATTCTATGAAGACCTACAACTTGCTGAGTAACAGTCATTTTGTGTGGTATCACATGACAAACATAACCCAAGACAGAATGAGATGGATATAGTGTGTGACTTAAAGTAGCACCTATTAATTACAGATTTAAACCAAAACAAAGTAACTTTTCTCAAAACACTTGGTATCTTCACCTATTCACTAAGCCTAAACTTGATTGCTGGTGTCCAGTACCCTGACTGACTGCACTGACTTTAATTATGCTGACCTCAGTATAATTGCTGATTGTTTATTTTCCTGAGTTATGGGAAGGCAGTGCATGAACTCAGAATTAGAGAGCATTTAGTCACTTCTTACCATCTTTTCAAGGATGTTTTTGTTACAGCATTTCTAATCTTCTTTGGAGACCTCATTCAATCTCAGAATAGAAGGAAGAAAGAAAATACCTGCTTTCTCATACTTTAGGCACAATACATAAGATTCAGATGAACAGAAGAGAATCACTGCTCCCATTCTACAATGTGCAGGTTTAAGCTGCACCCACAATAAGCTTGATTTACCTCAGAGGGCTTTTGCACAGGCACAGCAACTCACTGTTAAGCTGTAAGTAAGGATATTCACTCCCTAGATCCCGGTTAGTCTAATGTCTGTGTCTATAGGTGTCACACCAAAGACGCAGGAAACCCAGCTTCTCTAAACAGAGGCAGAGAGACCTTTTACTGGATTGTCTAAGATGACTCTATTTTGTGCAAACATCACTGATTTTAAAGGCAGAAAAAGAATACTGCCCTGAAGTTATGAAATTACAGATGTAGTTAACATAATTTTTTTGGCACCAAGTTTAATTCAAAAGGATTAAATAAGTGTATTCATAGATTTTTAAACCAATCAAATCTAGAAGCCATTTCCTGCATTAATTTCCCAGCTAACTTAATTATGCAGCCCCAGGCTCTGGCTCATGATCAATTAACAGAGCTGTAAAAATCTGGAGCCCAAGACTACCACGTATTAATCACCACATCTGATGTAAGTAAAACAGCCTTTATTGTGGTTTCTGGATTTGAAAGCAAACCAGTAGCCACAGCTGATATAGCTGTGCTCTGCTTAAAAAAAACAAAAAAACAAAAAAAACACCCAAAAAACTAAGATTTTTTTTAAATTAGTACTTCTCATGTCTTAGAAAGATGTGGGAAAGATAGATTGTCACATGCAAAACAGGTCTGAAGAATATTTAAAGCACAATAATCTGTTCATTGTAAACTACTGAGAAAAATTATGCATGTCTGCATATCTGGAGGAAAAAAGTTCACTAGTGCAGCCCATCACACAGTCCAATACTGAAAATGGTTAATTGTTTTCCTCTTCATGATGCAAAAACYGTCTAGTTCATGTTCTCCCAGCAAATTAATCATAGCAGCATGATGAGCAACTCTGCTATGGTAATGGTTTGGACACGTGTTCCCTTTCTGCTCCACATACATCTCGAGTTCACAGTGCTTTGCTAGGACAGTGGGTGCAATTCTCATTCTGATTTCATTTATCTGCCTTAGCAAGAGAAGAAACATGCGAGTATCAAAACAGTCTGCAGGGAATCACCCAACAGCTGAGGCAATCCTATAACTTCCCAGTACATTCAGATGGATTAAGGCTTCTGCAGTGGGAAGATGCTACCACTGAGGTACAAACGGACTCTCCTATAAATATGTAACAAGAGTATAAATAGCTTCAACAATATTTAGGGAGAAGAACACCCAACCTTTATGGTAAAAGAACCTTTCTGTGGTCAGGCTGATGTATGCTGTGAATATATAATAGCCTGACAACAAATAACCAATGAAGAAAATCCACAGAAAGAAGGGGGGGAATTAAATACATGCAGACAAAGTTCTAATTATACTGAAGATTACTTAAATTTCTTTCAGGAGAATATTTTCAAAGCAGTATCTTCAAGGCTTAATCAGCAAAATAGCAGGGCCTTTTAGACTGCCCTGATCTGAAGGTCCTGTGGAAAGGCTTCCAGGGATGCCTCCAAGCAGTGAATCATGCTTGTCATTTGCATACATTTAAATGTCGTGTTGAACTGGTGCCACAGACACCCTGAAGAGACCAAAGGTGAACCATTATATCAGAATACACTGTTACAGTGCAGCTTTTCTCAATTTACTTTGTTAAGGTGCTTTCTGGAAGGTCAAGCAGTTATACGTATATCTGAGAATCAGGAAACAAATCATTAAGCTATATGTTAATGAAATTTTCCAGGGTACACGTATACTAGGAATGCCTCCTTAATACTTAGGTGCTAAAAAAGGTGATAGCAGATGATCTTAAGCTGCTCAGAGTTAGATACCTTTATATTTAAGTTTCTTTACTCTTCAAAAGGGCTGAAAAAGAAAGGTAAATCTTCTATTTTAAGCAGCTACACTATATTAGGGGGATAARTGGAGCCATGACCTGATGAGATAACTGACTGATGTCATCTACCTAGACATCTGTGAGGCCTTCAACATAGTCCCTCATGACATCCTTATCTCTGTATTGAGGAGATATGTATTTGAAGGGTGGACAGTCCAGTAGACAAGGAATTGGCTGGATGGACACAGCCAGAGAGTTGTGGTCAATGGCTCTATGTCCAGGTGGAGGCTGGTACAAGTGGTGTCCCTCAGGGCTCTGTCTTGGGGCCAGTGCTCTTCAATGTCTTCATCAATGACACAGGCAGTAGCATCGAGTAGACCCTCAGCAAGTTTGCAGATGACACCAAGCTGAGCAGGGCAGACCAAACACCTGAAGGACGAGATGCCATCCAGGGGAACCTGGATGAAACTTCAGAAGTGAGTTCACAAGAACAACATGAGGTTCAACAAGTTCAGCTGCAGGGTAATGCAGGTGGGTCAGGGCAATCCCAGAGAGGAGTACAGACTGGGAGAAGAACCCATTGAGAGCAATCTTCCAGAGAAGGACTTGGGGATGCTGGTGGACAAAAAACTTGAGATGAGCAGGCAATGTCTGCTCATAGCCCAGAAGCCCAACAGCATCCTGGGCCACATCAAAAGAAGTGCGACCAGCAGGTCAAGGGAGATGATCTTCCCTCTCCACTTGGCCCTCGTGGGACATCACCTCCTGTGCTGTATTCAAGTCTGGAGTCCCYAGCACAGGAAAGACATGGAACTGTTGAAGCAGGTCCAGAGCAGGCCACRAAGATTGTCCGAGGGCTGCAACACCTTTCCTGTGAAGGTCATTGAGACATCTGGGATTGTTCAGCTTAGAGAAGAGAAGGCTCCAGGGAGACTTCATTGCATCCTTCAGTAATTAAAGGAATAAAGATGGGGAGTGACTGTTTATGTGGGCAGACAGTGATAGGACAAGGGGTGAATGATTTTAAAGAGGAGAGATTTGGATCAGAAAAAACTCTGTAACTCAGAGGATGTTGAGGTGTTGCCCAGGGAA
Organism: Parotia lawesii; assembly: GCA_003713295.1. NCBI lineage: Eukaryota > Metazoa > Chordata > Aves > Passeriformes > Paradisaeidae > Parotia > Parotia lawesii. The sequence continues at coordinate 714,569 of RAHM01000056.1, read as the reverse complement.
GCTGGGGATACCCCATCCCTGGAAGTGTTCAAGGACAGGTTGGATGGGGCCCTGAACAGACTGATTTAGAGGAAAGTGCCCTGGTCATGATAGCAGGATTGGAACTAGAGGATCTTTAAGATCCCTTCCAACACAAGCCATTATATGATTTTATGATAAAAACCTTAAAAAACTCCTTGGTTTAGTTTTTTGCTAAATGACCAATTGTGTGAACCCTGTAAGTTCCTGGGTTATCTGGAGTTTTATATATGAAAGCCCCTTTGGCCATTTCGTCCTAAAATTGCAAGTTTAAAATATCTTATGTTCCTGTAGGACACAGAGGATTTTAAGAAAATCTCAGTGAACACACACTTTTTAGGGCACCCCTATGTTTAAACATACATGATTCCTTAGTAATAACAGTGCCAGATTTCAGATGCTGTATGACATTTGAAAGCAATGCCTTCTTGATAAGTAAAGACCTCAAGAACATCACCTCAGATGGGTTTATTTTTGCAGGAGGAGGAAGAAATTACTCTGAATCTTTACATGGCCCTTCACTCAAAGGATATATTAATACAAGTTTAAAGCAAAAGCAGTTTGACAAAATTCCCTTCAAACTGTCTAGAAAATCGTAAAGGTACATAGACAACTGAAAATGGTGAGGGACAGAAGGGGTCCCAAACCTGTATTTCAAGTACCCAGGAACCTGACCTAAACATCAAACTTGAAATGATGAGATGTCAGGACATGCTCTACCATTCCTACTCATGYTAGACTCTGCACAAAAAGGACATAAAAATTTTAGGATTTTTCCCCAATTCATACTGGAAGCATTCTCTTAGAAGCCCATAGAAGAGACAATGGAGATAAGAGTCATAGATTCTGGGCTCAGGCCCAAGCACTGATACAAGTCTTACTTCTATTTAAGAGCTAGGACATTTTTCTTGGAAGTGAGCGTTTGATCTCCCTCTGCAAGATACATTTCACAGGTGAGTGTTCAAACCAAAAAACTATTATAAATGGTTTACAACCATTGGCACTACTACTACTACTGTTATATTTTAGAATATATTAGTTACCTAGTAGGATGGCTCAGCATCCTAAATTATGTGAAGATTTTAAGCTGTGAATTTCAGCCTCACAGGCACAGTGAAGAGCATAAAACTCAGGAGAAAAGTGGATTSCAGAAACACTTTAGTATTCACCACTTGCTGGTTTAGATGTTCAATCCCATTCAATGCTGACTGTTCTGAATCCAATTCCTTGGCACCTTACTATCCTATATATTGCTCAAGGACTGCAAACATCTCACTGGGGTTATGAATTCAATTCCACAATGCAGGTATGCCAAAACTCAGCTGAATTCTGTTAGCAAAGACAGCTTTTGTTGAATGTTTTTTCGTTTCTATTTACAGATCCTCAGCGAGAAGAGTAGGTTTTTCCAGGTTAGAGCCAAGAAGGAAATGTCAAGGTTGGTGTGAAATCAGGGATTTCTCTGATGTTCCAGCTTCAGAGATCTCTCTGCCATTTCAACTATAACATCTAATAGAGCAAGTAAAATAGGAAAACACCTTGTTCACTTGCATTTTGACAGAGATGAAAGAGGAAAAAAAAACTGGTAAGGACAGGCACACTGACTGTTATACCACTTTCCCAGACATTTGACCCATTCTCATGCTTAATTTCTCTCTGTGGCTTTCTCCATGGTTTTGTTTTCTGCCTATCCTTCATTACCATCTTTCTCAATGTTTTCTTTTCTCCATAATACAGTTAATAACACACCTTGTTTTTCTAGTCTACATCTCCATTTCCAGGCAACTAAACCCTCTCCATCAAACACATGTGTAATTAATTTCTTTTTGAAACAATCTGAGCGATTTCTGAATTATCTTCTTTAATCAAATCATAGCTCTAGCCCAAATTAATCCTGTGTTTACCCTCCACCAGAAGGAAATTTAAATGCATGGTTTCTGCCAAAGAAGACTTTCAACCTACATTGATTGGGCAGTCAGCAGTCAGAGGATAAACTCCCAGAGCCTCCTTGCTTCCCCTCCCTTTACTTGTGCKAGCACTGGGTGGCTAGACAGATTCTTGGCTGGTGAGAGCAGATGAGCACCACAAGCCATCTCACGGGCCACTGTTTGACCTCACCCAGTCTAGGGACCATGCTGTCTTTTGGTGTTTCTTTTCAATTCTATCTTTTCTGTGTGTTATCTGGAACTTCTTCCTCATGTAAATTTACTCTGTTGAGCTTGGCCTTGCTYAGCAGCAGGTCTATCGTGGACCCAGCTGGCGTTGGCTCTGTAGAACATGGGGGAAGCTTCTGGCAGCTTCTCAGAGAAGCCACCCCTGTAGCCCCCCGCCCCCTCTGCCACCAAAATGCTGCCACAAAATCTCAGTGCAAGTCATTCAAGGGTAAGAATGTTGCCAAGGCATTGATACAGCAGCAGCAATACCACCAACATTTCTGACTTCATCCTGTGGATGTCCTGGAGCTTCTAAAACTGAGATGAATATCCATAATACATAGAAATGTTTTCTTTATTCTCAGTGTATTGCCAAAAGGGTAGAAATTTGGACAGTTTGTGTGGCTATGAATCTGTCATCTCTTAAATATCAAGCATCTGACTTACTGACCCCAATAATATTCTTTTAATCTAGTTGATTGCATAATGCATGTGAATTTCACATATCCTAAACACGCCTTAATGTCTTCTGTTATCTTTCCTATTCTGCTTTTCATCTGAGATCAAAAGTTGTGAGACCTTAGCAGATGCCATTTAAAGATATAGAAGAATGGGGGCCAAAAAAAAWGTTCGATTGTATGAAAACTGAACTAGAAGAAATAGTCAAAATATGTTGAAAACCCTATGCACTCTGGTTTTAGTTTTTTGGGGGGTTGTTTTTTTTTTTTTTAAGAATATTGGGATGAGGTTTTTTGCACTCAATTACCAGGCTTCAATTCCTTGCACTCTATTGGCAAAACAATATGTTCTCAGGTGTAAATGTTGCAAAATTATTTTTTCTGACTCAAATATATGCCTTGAGATGAGATAGAATTAGTATGAGTTCGGAGTTGTACGTATCTRCTTCCAAAATCTACTTCCCATTTTTTTAAAGAGAAAATGACCAAAGCCACAGGGCTTAGAACAAGATTTCAAAGAAAAAGGTAGTAAGAAAGTTTACAAATCCATCCAGGCAGCAATTTTCTCTTTTTTTGAAAGCGTGTAATAGCTTATTAATATAAGAGACCCCTGTTTTCATGCTGGTAAAATTAAGTTAGTTTGCTTTGGTTTTAACAGTACCTATACAAAGAACAATTGATTGATTTAGAGTATAATGTTGCAAGGTGCACCAACTGCCCTGAACATTGAAATGTAAAAATTGTAATAATAGTATTGTAAGATGGAATAGTTTTTGTACAAAGGTACAATTTTTAAAAAATAGGTTAGAATGAGCATCATTCTACAAATGAAATATTTTGTTTTCACATGAATTATGTTTCCTTGTACTTGTTCTGCCTCATAACAAGATATAGAAAGCATTATTTTATCATAAAGGAAAAGAACTTGAGCTCAGAAGGAATAACTTTCTGTAAAGGACCATTTGAATGATTTTTTAAAAAAGGTTATTTTTATTTTTTCTTCAAAGGTTTTCTTTGTTTGTGTTACATACATAAGTACATATTTATACGTAAATTTAAATTCTACAGGTTTTCACTGAAGATTTCATCATGTAACAACTCCTCATAATTTGCTTAGTACAAACTGATTGTTGCATTGTTAACCATAGCTATAAATAAAAAAAAAAAAAACAACTTCAGTGTGAAAGAAATGAGAGACTCTGAATGAAAAATTAGTCAAACTCTAACACATCACAAGGAAACCCAATTTAAGATTTGCACAATATCATTTTTTTCACTTTAAAAGCCATTAAAGACCTTTTAGGTTTAAGAGCCTAGTTCTCCAGACTTCTGGTTTTCTATTTCTGAATAGTAGTTTGGGCTTTTTTCACTTTTTGTATCTGCAGCTCTAAAATTGATAAAACATACTGTTCCTGGTAATAATGCTTTACATTCCTCTCAGGGGAATGAAAGACATCTTTAAGGGGTCTCCAAGATSCTGAAAATGAATCAAAAGAAATCCAAGCAATTGAAACAGTCATTCTTGAGCACTCTCCTATTTGTTCCTGCTGAAAAGTCTATATATTTTTTCTATAGTAAACCTTTCACATTCTCTCTATCACTGCAGGTTATTGTGTTAACAAATAAGGTAGTGTGCTTTTGATGTTGCTTTGACACTATATCACTACACCACATGAAAAGAGTTTTGTAGTACTGCAGCTGTGCCATATTTGCCCCYAGTTTCACCTTTACAAAATGGTTTGACTACAAAGAATTCAGCTGTTGGAGATGGATCTCTAAGTGATCTCCCTAGACAGCAAGCCCACAACTGTTTGTGCCACCACAGCTACTAGGCTGCTGGGTGGTTTCTTACTCAATCCTAAAATTTAAGAAAGACACTGAAGAATAGTCGTGGTGCCAAGAGAAGTCTGCAGCGCCATTAGAGCAGCAGGGAAGACAGCAAAGTCGAGTAAAAGACATCTGTGTCTGTCAGAAGCAGAGATTCTGTGAAATTCTGGTGGCTAGGAGGAAGGCAAGGGCTGCCAGATGCTGCTGGACAAGAGAAATGAGGTGGGTAGTGCAATAGTAAAAGTTCCCATTCCAAGAGTGGAGAAAAGAATCTGGTGCAAAACTGAACATCTACTGAAGTGTTCAGTACGTACTCCAGAATATATATCCTGGCTTGATATTTGCAAGTCCTCACTGGATTTTTTACATCAAATTGGAAGAAGTTTTCTACAGTTTATTCCAACTACCAAAAGTTCATAAAAAGAAAGAAAAGTTAATAACTTATTGAAAGCAACAGCCTTCCATCTCTGCAACTCCATTAGAAACCCTATTTAAGAATTCTAGGATTAAAAAAATTCTACTTAAAATACATTTTTCTTACTATGCCTCTGGTAAAGCAAAATCAAGCAAATATTAAAGAACGTATCTATATGTATTTAATGGGATTAATTTTTTAGTGCTGTCATTATTAATTTTGATGAAATCTGTATTGATTTATAAATGTAGTAGATTCCTCAAGAACTCTGCATTTTCCRGAAATAAAAAATACTATTTGCTTACCATATCTCTCTCTCTCAGGATTTAACATAATTTACCAAGTCTTACCTTGTGTCTGAGCAAAAAGAATGTTAATCAGAGATTCTTAACTCTGAGGCAGAATCCCAGTAAGACTTTCACCACAGAAGTTGACTTTTACACTGTTCATTGCATTTTATGCACTTTATGCATTAAGAACTTCAGAAAGAGCATGGAGTGAAATCAGAATTCTGTTTGGGACACAACTTTCTTTTTGAGTTTCTGGCCATATCTTCAACATGATTCATATATGTCAGAAAAATACAGTTTAAAAGGAYGTTACTAGAGGTTCTTGATTAAAGATCAAATTAAAGCAAAAGTTCCAGATTGACAATATCAAAATCTCACCACTTGCTCACGAGAGTTGGGCAAAAACTATAATGCCATAGCATTTACTCCATTTGATTTCTATCATCCTGACACTTGAGATCAGTTCTCCAGATGAAACTTTCCCCTATGTGAGCTGCAACATTATTTGATTCAGAAAACACATTCCTCTGGTTTTATATCTGATCTGGAATAAAGCCTCAAGGGACTAGCAGGATGAATACGTAAAGATATGATTCACATAGAAGTCTATAAAAATACAATTTGTTGAAAGCAGTGCAAAGTATGAGAAAGGGAAGCAGCAATTACTTGTGTTTCAYGTAAATGTGTGACCAAAATCACACATTAGATAGAAGGAAAGAGTAGACTACCCATTCAAATGCACACATGCCACAATTTCAAAGGAAATAAGGAATGCATAGCAGTATTTGAGACTTAAAATGACATTTTCCCTCTTACTAATTTTCTTTATAACCCCACTACTCTTGGGATCATAATTGTTTCAAGGTGTGAAAACATGTATAAATGAATATTTTTCTAGAACGTACATAAAATAAATCATATTATGCATACTCTGCCTTTAAACTTAGGCAGATCAAAACCCCAAGTGAGTGGGCTGATGGAGAATGAGAGTGCTGTAAGCCTGGATTTCAATTGAGACCAGAAATAATTTGCTTACAGAGCTAGCTATTCATATTCTTTCCTGGAGTGTTGCCCATTCTAGGATTTGCACACTTTTCTGGCCCCACAGAGGATTGGCCAGATGTTCAACAGCACATGTGTAACACACCTGCTTCACACTGAAACATTTGGCTTTGTTAAGGCCAAAGAATGGGAGGAGATGGGGAGGAACAGTGGGAAGGAAATGGTGATTTTATGCACCCTGCTGGGAAACCCAGATGCATCCAGAAGCTGGAGACAATGGTTACTGGATGGAAAACTTGCTGTCTACTAACACTGCACAATCAACTCAGATGAACAGTAGTCTTCAGGACTGGCCTATGACTGGGTGACTCTTGCAAGAAGGAACTGCGTGTTCCACTGCCTCATTTGGGATGTATTTTTCTGCTTTAACAGCAGGTCAATCAACAGCTAAGTGAGGGGCTGAAATACAACTGGCTGTGGTGATCCCCAGACTCTTTCCTGAGGAAAAAGTGCTGTTCTTTGTCAGTGATGGAGGGCCGGGGTAGAGCATGCTATGTATAATGGCCATGATACAGAAACTGGGAACCTAGCCTTAACAAAGGCTGAGAAAACATATATATATGTATATTTATTTGCTGAAGTTTGAAAGGATAAGTTTAATATCAGTATGTTTAATTATACATGCATAATAGCAGAGGGAAAGTTGGAATATAAAACAGCAGTTAATCTGTTGCAGCATTGTTTAGGGGAAAAAAAACCACTCTAATATTTAAAATGCTAAATATCTGCAGTATTTCCCACTCAAAATAAGCAATTATTTTACAGAAAGCTGAAAAACTGAATACCCAATACTCTAATCATGTTGAAGTATGTTCAAGTTGGAAAGGCTTGGCASAGCTGAAATTCATCAGCTCCCATTTGTTGCCTATGGAAGAGTATCTAAAATTTCCTAAGAGCTAAAAAACTCCACTCTAATTACTGGACTGTTAAATTAAGATTTTAAGAAAAAGTACCCTTAGCACAACTGAAAAAATAAGCATGCTAGAACCTCTGTTGGTATTGTATGACCTATAAAATAAGCACAAAGATAATATATTTTAATGTTTTTCCTTATCTATACCACTGTAAATATCATACTTATTCAGTAATATTTTCACAAACTATTGTGTTTGTGGGCAGGAACAGAATCACCTGTAGGCTGAGTCTTCAATCTACAGTGACACATTTAGATGTGTTTTTTACTAAAAAGTACTCTTCCTAGAATCATAGAATTATTAAGTTTGGAAAAGACCTCCAAGATCATCAAGTCCAACCTTTGACCGAATGCCACCATGCCAACTAAACCATAGCAGTAAGTGACATGTCCAGCTGTTTCTTAAATGCTTCCAGAGATTGTGACTCCATCACTTTCCTGGTCAGCCCGTTCCAATACTTGACAGTCCTGTCAGTGAAAAAAGTCTTCTGGCTGTCCAACCTGAACCTCACGTGGTGCAGCTTGAGGCCAATTCCTCTTGTCCTGTCACTTGTTACCTGAGAGAAAAGACCAAACCCCACCTGGCTACAATCTCCTTTCAGGCAGTTGTAGAGAGCATTAAAGTCTCTTCTGAGCTTGCTTTTCTCCAGACTAAACAACATGCACTCCCTCAGCCATTCCTCATATGACTTACTCTTAGTCCCTTCACCAGCTCTGTTACCCTTCTCTGGACACTCTCCAGCCCCTCAATGTAGTGAGGGGCCAGAACTGGATTTGAGGTGGCCTCACTGGTGCCAAGCACAGGAGGACAATCACTGCCCTCGCCCTGCTGGCTACACTATTGCTGACAGAGGCTAGGATGCTATTGGCCTTCTTGGACACCTGGGCTCACTGCTGGCTCATGTTCAGCAGTCATCAACCAGCACCCCCAGGTCCTTTTTCACGAGGCAGCTTTCCAGCCACTTTGTCCCCAGCCTGTAGCACTGTCTGGAGTGGTGAGACCCAGGTGCAGGACTCAGCACTTGGCCTTGTTGAACCTCATACAATTGGCCTCAGCCCATCAATCCAGCCTGTTCAGATCCCTCTGCAGAGCCTTCCTGCCCTCCAGCAGAGCAACACTCCCACCCAACTTGTTGTCAGCAAACTGACTGAGGGTGCCCTTGATCCCCTCATCCAGATCATCTATAGATGTTAAACAGAACTGAAGAAGCTCTCTAGTGACTGGCCACCAGTATGTGGCACCATTCACCAGCACTTTCTGGGCCTGCCCATCCAGCCAGTTTTAATCCAGCAAAGGGTGTACCTGCCTAAGCTGTGGGCTGCCAGCTTCTCCAGGAGAATGCTGTTGGGAGACAGAAACAAAGGCTTTACTAAAGTCCAGATACACAATATCCACAGTCTTTCCCTTATCCACTAGGCAGGTCACCTGGTACTGAAAGGAGATCACACTGGTCAAGCAGGACCTGCCTTTCCTAAACCCACCCTGATCCTCTGTTTGTCCTGTACATGTTGCGTGATGGTACTCAAGATGATCTGTTCCACGACCTTCCCCAGCATCAAGGTCAGGCTGAGAGGTTGATAGTTCCCTGGATCCTTCTTCTGACCCTTCCTGTTGATGGGTGTCACATTGGCTTAGCTCCAGTCCTCTGGAACCTCCCTAGTTAACGACRACTGATGATAAATGGTGGGAAGTGGCTTGGCAAGCTTCTCTGCCAGCTCCCTCAGTACCTTTGGATGAATCCCATCTGGCCCAATAGACTCCCGAGTGTCTAAGTGACTCAGCAGGTCACTAACTACTTCCTCCTGGACRGCAGGTGGTACATATGCTCCTCATCCTGGTCTACCAGCTAAGGGGGCTGATTGCCCTCAGGATAATCAGTCTTTCTGTTAAAGACTGAGGCAAAGATGTCATTAAGTACCTCAGCCTTTTTGTCATCCTTGGTTACCGTGTTCTCCCCCACATCTAGAAAAGGATGGAGATTTTCCTGAGCTATCCTTTTGTTGTTAATGTCTTTATTGTACTAGTTTGAAAACAAACCAGGGAGAGCCAACAAGTCAGAATAACAATTTAATAGGGAAATTTAAAAAAATAATAAATAAAGGYAGAAAACACTGGTTTAAACTGACAGAGTCAGGATACAACCTGACACCCTGTTAGTCAGGGTGGCTGTAGCAGTCAGATAAGATGGTAGCTGCAGTCCTCCTGAAGTGATAGATGTGGTCCTGTTGAAGCAGTGATCCTGTAGAAGGGTCTGCTCTTCCTCAGAAAAGTCCAGTGGTGACTATGTAGCTCCTGTCCTCTAGGAATCCAGTGGAAAGGGTGTCTGTGATGTTCAGAATCTCAGATTATATCCAGGATGGAATGCTTGGTTCCTCCCTCTGGGTGGAGCATCTCACAATGGGATGATGAGTCATGAGGCCAGGTGTTGATGGGCCCATTAACAGAAGATAGTCCGGAGAGAGTTATCTCTGAGTCATGCGGCAGGGCATTGATGGGCCATTAACAGAAAGATATTCCGGAGGGAGGAGGCCAGGAAACACTGCCCCACCTGGTTTTAACAGCTCATGAGGATGGTAATAGAATATACTGCAACCCAAGACATTTATATAAACACTTTTCATTGTCTTTCACAGGAGGTTGAGTTCCAGCTGAGTTTTTGCTTTTCTAATTTTCTCACTCCAAGACCTAAAAACATCCTTGTATTCTTATCTGCCCCTTCTTCCAGAGGTCATAAACTCTTTTTACACCTGAGTTCCAGCAAAAGCTCCCTTCTCAGCCAGAAAGATCTTCTTCCCCAACAGCTCATCTTTTGGTACATAAAGATGTCTTGCTCCCGTGCCTTTGAAATTTCCTTCTTCATTGTGTCCAGCCTTCCTGGACCYCTTTGTTATTAAGGACTGTTTCATGGGGACTCTCTGAACAAATGTCCTGAATAGGTCAAAGTCTGTCCTCCAGACTAGGTAGAGGTTTTGTCAAACTTTTCCTTACTACAGAAAGAATTGAAAACTCTCATTTGTGGCAGACATGCCCAAGACAGCCTCCGACTAGCACACCTTCCACCAGCCCTTCTCCATTTTTAAACAGATTCAGACCAATTAGCTCCTACCTTTACAGGAAAAAAGCATCTCTTCAGTGGCACTTTGGGTGGTCTGTGATTCCCAGTACACTGCCTGCCTGGCACCCCATACAGTGCTACCACTCAGGTCCTTGAACCAAATACGCTATTCAGAAATACATTTGCATTTGCTAAGCCTTTGCTGAGCAAGTACAGGGCACGACTTATAAACACAACTTCTAGACAAAATTACTCTGATCAAAGAAAGATCATGTTATGGACACTCAGAACAGGAATCACAAGGTTACCAGGCTGAGATATTAGCCAGGATATTGGTGCCAGATTCTTCTTCTAACACTGAACAACCAAGTGCCTCATCAATGCCAGAAGTTAGTATTGCAGGATGTTCCATGTGAAAGGGACATGGAAACTTTTTTAACCAAAAGGAGAAAAAATAAAAAATGCAGACTTTGAAATGGAGGGTTTATTTGGCTTTTTTATTGATGTACTTAGTCAAGTACATACATATATATGTATTATATATTTTGTTCGTAGTCTCTAAAAGTAATCTTGTCAATGTGACAAGATGATTTGTCAAATTAATGTTACTCACAGAGCAAAAAAAAAAWTTGTGTCCTTCCATTCCCTGTTTTTCCTTTTGTGTCTGCTTTGTTGTAGTAGGGTTCTTTCAGTTAACCAAATACTTGTGGTTCTGTTGCAAAACAGCCAGGTGGGCTGTGCTGGCAGTGAGCCTGGGGAAAGGTGGGCTAATGGCCCAGTGAGCATTAGAAGGGCAGCTGAGGAAAATTTAGACTAGCAGCTATTTGTAAGGCAACGTGTAAAAGTGTGTTTTTTCACATTTTAGCTGGGTTGTTTAGTGTGAAAGAAAGCAAGGGGAAATGGATTGATACTTTCAGAGCCAAGGAAACAACTCATTTTGAGTGGTTCATTTTTTATTTTCATTTTTTAACTGTTTCAGATTTKGCTTTGAAAAAAGACAAATGCTTCTCCTTTGTGGAAAAAACCAAAACATAATATTTTAATTAAAATAGTCCCACTGCTCATGTCAGTCTGATGACAGAAATGCAAATATTAAGTAACAAATTCAGACAATCTGGTAGTATTAATGTTTGTGCTAAAAACAAACTGTAGGAACTGGAGAAATGCTGGCATGTTAGTCTCCCCCAGGTAACACATGGATTTGACAATTTAATGCCCAAAAATGTTAGAGAAAGGTAGGAGAAAAGACTGAAACATTCTGATACTTCCAAAAATTTACATATGGTGTACCTCCAACCTAACCGACGATCTTGTAAAGGACACAAGAATGAATAGATGACCATTGACATATTTAAAGTAGAAGACCTTTATTTTCTGATTACTTTTGAAGAATAGTCCTTAGCTTTCAGAAAAGATACTCATAGGTGCACATGGATAGGTTGCTCATTATATTTATACACATCTACACTTTTCCCAGACTTTACAGAGCCTCAGTAATACTTTCTCACTAGGGATGATTGGAATAGTGCACGATCATTTAAGAAATTTGTACACCAAATTCATCACGGTCAGGATAAACCAAACATGCCTAAGCAGTGTAAGAAGGAGAATGTTGCATGTAAGTGAAGCACAGAACATGGAATTCTAACAATTGCTAGTAGTAAATAATAAGTCTCTATCTAACAACCAGCATCTATTTCCAGACACTACCAAAAAGCTTGAGCCCTATAAAGAAACTAAAGGTAACCGGCAATTAAATATCTAATTCCAAAGTGGCTCCCTCTTTAATGTTTACCAGATGGGTAGTGCCAGAACTTCCTCACTGGAGATAAAATTATGCTTTTAAATATTTTCTAAAAAGATAAGGTTGATTTTAGAAACACTTACTAGTTAGGAACTGAACAGTTAAAGAGCCAAATGAAAAGCATGCAGGAAAGACCTTAATGCTTAAGACCATCAGCTGAAGCAGTGAAAACATGATTTATAATTAGCAATATTTTTCTTTAGATCATTTTTATTTTATCCAGAAACAATTTACTGTAAAACACACAGCCTAGTTCTTCTCCTTTCCAAGTGCAATTAGATTTTTTTCTAAGTTCTTCAAGACCAGGAAAAACTCCACATCTTCTGCTGCCATATTCCTTTAAGAGCTTTGGCCTCTTCCACAAAGCTGATGCTCTTATCAGGTGGTCAGACAGCCTTGATCTATAGCAAAAGTAGCACTTCTGTTTGTTCCCCAGGTAACAAAAAGGAGAGTTGGCCTTGTATCACTGCAGTAACAGATTCCTGTGTGAGTCTCTCAATGCTGATTTTATAAGGCATTTATATTTGCGAAAAAAACAATGTGAAAAGTGCAATAAAAACTTTTGCAGCTCATAAGAAAATATAACTAATGTCTTATATGCTTGCATTAATAGTTTTTTAATAATGAGATAATGAAATATGAATCATCTAAGAATCAAAACCAAGGAAAATCTTACTAAAAATATTCTGAAAAACTTCACTAAAACTGAAGACTAATGAATAGCAAAAGAATATGGGAAGAAATAAAGAAAATATAACATGGAATATATATTACAATTATAAAATACATGGAAGAAAGTTCTATAAAACATTTGATAAAAGTGAAAAATAGAAACAAATGTAATGAGAAAACTGAGCAACTAATGGACTTTTAAAGGAAGCATGAAATGTTTAAAGCTTTCTCTGGCTCAGTCTTCACAAAAAAGCTAACTGTGTTCAGATGCTTAACTTAATTATTATTAATGAGGATATAGGAACACCAGTCTGAGAATGTAATAATCAATTGAATAATTTCAATATATTCAAGTTGTTATGACTTGACAAGCATCACCCCAAAGTACATATAGAGTTAGTCAAAGCCTTTCTTTACAGGTGCAGGAGAAATGAGAGAGGTCTGTGGAAGGTGAACAAGTTCTAGAAAGTCAGAGAACAAGCATGGGAGGTTAAAAGGGACACAGGGAACTACAGAAGAGTCAGCTTTTCTTTGATAGAAAGATAACTGAAGCAAATTATTAAACAATCAATTTGTATTCACCTAAAGACAAAATGCACCAACATGAATTTGTCAAGAATAACTCACGTCAATGTAATTCAATTTCTTTGACAGGATAACAAGATCTGAGAAAGTTATAGATGTCAGATTCACATGACACTCATAAACCAACTGGGAAAATATGGTTTGAGTAAAGCTGCTGTAAAATCTTGCCCAGAAAGCTTGATAATAGCTTGTTGAAGAATGGATAGRATATATTACATAATGCCCTTCACAAGGCTGACCTGATATTATTCAACATTTTAGCTAATAATGTACATGTATGTAGAAAGTTCATGAATGACAACAACTTGTGAAGGATTTCATTTCAAAAGGCAGAACTGGAATTCAAGCTGATCTTGGAAAAAACAGAGAAGCCACAAAGATCTGAATATAGAAATACACATGGTACTAAACATGGAAAGGAGAAATCAAATGCATGAGGAAAGAATGAAAACTTTGTTGGGTAGAGAGATTTCAGAAAGATGAGATGTTGTATCAGAAAGGGGGAAATCCTACTTGTATGAACTTTAATGATACATATGGCTACCTGTGAGGCTTGAGTGTCACTGTTAGGGTATATCGAAAGGGAGTCCACATCTAGTACTGGTGAAGTCCGTGTAAGATGGATTCGACACACTGGGATGCGGAAGAGAACTCCAAAGACAAAAAAAAAGGCCAAAAAATATTCTAAGATATATGAATAATGATTGAAAAAAAAAAGGGTCCATAAAAAAGGGAACTGAGGGCAGAAGATACAATTAAAGTGGTAAATAACCAGTTTTATTCATATATACTGAATCTGGGGGAAAAACAATTGCTTTCCTTCCAAGCAAGGAAAATTCCGACTTCGAGTATAAAAAATTTTATTATAGCAGTTATGCAATGGACTAAGTTACATTTGAAGGTGTTGAAGCCAACATCACAGGAGGAATTTAAAAGATATGCATATCAAGAACAATAAAAAAAAAAAGGTTGATTTCCTTGCTCTGAGACAGAACGACTGCTAGATGACACTTCACATCCATATTCTCTGCATTTCTTTAACCATACCAGATGCTGCCTAGAGTCTCTTACCTTTTCAGTACTTATTTGTGATTTTTCAGACAAACAACGTAGCCTATTGGTCAACTACTGACCTGTGCAACTGGCAGTTATTAATAATCATTTAGAAAACCTTGTCTACTTTTCAGACAATAGTCTGTTAATATATATAGATAAAAATCGCTTACCTACACACTAGGGAATGCTCTGTTTTAAAATTTATGAAGTGACGCCGACGTAGAAGTGACATTGCATTTCTGACAAGTCTGCAATTTAACTGCTCCATTGTACAGACAGCAAACCGTTTCTGAAGCCTGATTAAAGTGTATCCTTTGTCCTGAGTTCATCAAGAATTTCCCATTATATGCATGGAACAGGCCCGTAGTTCACTTATAACTATACAAATTTTTAAGGAAAAGTAAAAAATTTAAATTTACCAAAATAAAACAAAAATCTTAACGAATAACAATAAAACAGGAAATTAAAACGTCAAAACCTATAAAAAAGTACAACCAAAGCTAGTATATATAAAGTTAATGCTGGAACACCTTCCAATGGAGTAACACCTAATAATATTTTTAAAACATGTTTTTAAAACATTTGTATGTGGTTTAATATATTTCACATTTTTGTCAGATTTATGTGATCTAAAATGCTTTAGTTCAGGGTGGTCTATAGACTTCTAGAAAATCAGTGTACAATTAATTACCCTTACAGATTTCCAAATATGGATTGAGCTGCTGCTGCCCCCATATGCCACTGGTCACTAAGCAGGGAAAGGAAAAACATCTCAAATAAGTAAATGTAACCTTTCGGGAAGTTTTTATCCTAGATCAATATCAACTGCATGACTCACATCTATCATGTCTATAATTCATCTTTACACAGAATTCAATCACAGATTAAGTCAGACAGAAACCCTCCAAATTAGGATTTTGTGGACTTTGCTCTAAAGGTCCTGGAATGCACTTCCAGAAACACCAGATTAATTTAACCTGGATGGATTCTGGGTGAACAGATAAATTTCACCTGAAACCCTACGAAATGAGCAACCCATCTAAAAATACTGTTTTTCCTCCTCTTTACCAGGATACAGACCATATCCTCACAGTGGTGTGCAGAGATGCCATACAAAATGATGCTGATCCAATGCCACACACAGTACACGCACACATCTCCCAGAAAAAATTGAGTACTTCTGACTGGTAAGGAACGTTTTATGCAAGTGTATATGAGATTTGCATTTTCACCATTTGTGCGAGATTACAAGGAATTCTGCAGGGAATAGTGAGTCAAATCCTACTTTTGTAACAGGCAGAATCTATTTATTTCACCAGTCTTCACAGGCAAGACTTCACCCTACAAATTAGTGACTTCACTGACCTGTGTAAATTTAAGAGTGCCTTCAGGTCAGTAACCCTGCATGTAGGAGACATATGTAAAGCCCTGTTCATTCATGCCTAAAACTTCCAGTCTAAACCCGGATCCAATTAGTAATAGCTAAAAGGATTTACTTCTCCAGCTTTTAAAGAAAACGGAACTGAATTTAAAAAATTAAGAGTAACAGGAGTAGTAAAACCACAAAATAAAATCTTTGGTTAATACTGTTCTTCAGGGTGCAAATCAAATAGAAAAAAAACCCAAAACAAACCAGGAAATTAGAAATATTTGGTGCAAATTCAGTTCAGCCCCTTTTTACACAAATCATTAATTATATACCAAGAGATTACTTTACTCAAAGGATCACAGCCTCAAATACCAGACTGGACTGGAGATTTTCACTTAACCAGCACATATGTAATACTTGGTTTTACTCCAAGGCTGACTTGTGGCCTCTTCTTCCTGTGCCTATTCCAAATATAAAATTATTTTACCTATGTATTAGAAAGTAGCATTTTCTCAAAAAATCAGGAATAAAATGGATTAMTTTTTACAACTATGTACATAAAGTACAGTAATGTTACAATGTAGGGTATCAGCATAATCACAGAAATCTGGCATGCAGCATCTTGTTGACACTCAGGGTGACCACCAAGAAGCTGGAAAATTTGAAGTCTACAATAGCACATTTCTGCACCTTAATTTAACTCTTAACTTGAATATGCTGGGAAATTCACCATGCAATGTTCCTCATATTTTTCTGTTGGTATAACGTGTGTTTAGTGGCCACAGAGAASGGGGCTTTGGAATTTAGTGTCCTTTTAGAAATTTCTCAAGATCTTAACCTCCAGTTTTCTACAAAGGAACATCAATGATCCAGTCCTTTTGCTCTTGGGAAATTTTTGTAATCAAAATGGGCCAGACTTCACTCCATAGGAATCTGCCCAAATCTTTCATCTGGATTTGTTGCTGGTGTACAATAAAGAGGAAGATTAGCCTGAGGCAGACACCTGGTGTGAAAAATTCAAGTCCACATTCCAGTATGAACAAAAATATATAAGCTATGAAAACCAGAATTTTATTGAAGGAAGAATCAGACTCTTATAATACTTCTACCTTTTAAATACAACTAATGGAAAATAAGGTATTTGGGCTCCAGTTACTAGCAGATAAAATTTGGCCCAGTTAGAAAAAATCCTAGATGAGTTTTCATGTCTTTCTGCACCAAAGGTTTTTAAAGAAAGAAGAATGGATTCTATTTTAAATGAAAATGGGGGAAGCAATTAGGTAAATATCTTTAGCCCATGGAATCACAAACTGATTCAGTTTCAATTGAAGAATACATACAACTAATTCTATAAGAAGCTTCACAATGTGCAGGGGGAAACTTAGGGGGACATCACTAAGAAGGTAAGAACTTTGTTGGTAAAGTCAACTAAATACATTGGAAGGAGACATTGTTACCTCTGTTAAGCTAGGGCACAAATTATCTCAAAATCGTGGTTTATGTGATGATTAAAGTTTAGCTGAAGGGACCCAGGTGTGCATGGATTAATTTCTATTCCCATTATATTTTTGATATAGGGAGAAATTATAGGAAAAATGATAAAAAAGAGTTAACCAGCAAAGAAAACATCATCTTGGGAGGCCAGAAAGAGAAGGCATAAAGTGAGAATTTCCAGCAGTCAAGCTGAGTTAGACCTTCCAAAGGAAATGAAAACAAGCAGTAAAAGGTTATTTAGCAATATAAATAAAACAAGAAAAGTTGAGCAAGAAAGCAGTGCCAGTGGATTAGAGATTAAGACCTCACAGGTACAGACCAGAAGCTAACAATATTTGACTTCAGGCTTCAGGACGGCAACTATGACAAAATCAACATGGATAATGAGTAGGAGAATTGGAAAAAGATATTAACACCATGAACTTGGAAATAAAAATCAAATCATAACAACAGATTATTTCTGTCACTGAATATGAATTACTGAAAAAACTCAAATCTAAAAATGCAAATATGATAACAAAACTATGTCTTCAGAGGGAACAGAGATTTTACTTTGCTTGGTAAGAATTGAATTGCAGCATCAATTTTCAATTTATTTAGTTCAGGTCTCCAAATAGCTGTTAAATCATAAGAACTTTCCTTCTAAGAAAAGCCAAAAGAGTCAGTACAATAGAATGATATATTACAAATGTAGATTAGAAATTCTTTCTCTTTTTGTGTGTTAATGCACTACATTATTCTTGAAATATAGCTTTAAATTGTGTTGAATTGAAATAAAACCAGAATTTTCTCTTGTTTCTTATTCATGGGAATTCTATTTTAATGCCTGTGTCASTAATAGTACATGAAAAGAATTATAATAAGGAATTGTACCTGTCTAATATCAATGTGAAATGTTTTATTTTTTGAAACAAGTTGCATTTTCAAGGGATATGAATTTAACAAACCAAGTCATAATTTTTTGCTGGTGACCTCGGCACCATAGGAATATTAATTAACCTAAGAAATTTGAAAAAAATGACTGCTAATGATCAGTAATGGCTTTCTGGTTTGGAAGTAAAGAGAAGAATTGTAATATTTCAATTCCTCTTGGTGTTCACAATGAATTTTGATGGTGGAAATGAAATGGAATAAAAATGATTTTACTACTAGAACCCAATAAAGATGGGAGAAACTGATCTGAATTTAATAAAAAAGTAGTGGAACACTAATATTGCCGAGCATAAAAACTAAAACTAGAGTTTACCGCACAGACATACAAACAAGTAAACATTAGCTGCTGTTACAAGAGTAATTTGTCTGAGAAATTTACACAGTTCCCTTTTCCCAAATGTGTTTTCTGCAATCCCTTCTCTGCAGAAAAAGATATTAAGCAAATTTTATGGGGAAAAAAAAAAAAGCACCAGAAAACATTATACTATTGTTTAAGTGTAAAAAATATGAAAGCTACCTGTAAAATTGCAGCTACAGGGAATTGTCTTGATGTGCAAAGTGATGTATTTAAAAGATAGTGAATGTCAAATTAAGCACATGATGATGGACAAACTAGAAAAGTAAAACTGTTTCCTGATGGAGACTTAATTGCGTGAAAGGTACAGTTAGTTCACTGATTTACAACATCACACACGATAAATGCTCCCTGCTGTGAAATGTGCATACCTTCCGAGAAAAAAATACATTCAAAATCATCTGGGAAGAGGGAGGGGTATTTACCATAGTCTTCATTTATTAAATATCTCAAGTCCTTACAATGAACTATAAGAAAGATAGCACAACATATTTCTGTTTATACTSCTATAAACAGAATGAAGCTACCACTAGAGTTGGAATAAGATTAAATTTGTCCAGGAGTACATCTCAGCCTCAACCCAGYCATCTACTTTGCAAATTTAAAAACTATGTGTGTACAGGAATACACACACACAATTAAAAGCGTTCAAATTACAAAACGGTCAAATAACAGTCAAAAACCAATAAAACAGTCAAAACCTCTATACTGTTCTGGAGTGATTTCCAGTTTGGAGACTTCTAGAATCAATAAATTTATTTACATTTCAAACAAATCAGATATGACTATGCAAAATGCATCTGCTGCTGCTTCAAAAAAGATGCAGATATAAATTCTGCTGGATGGGAATTATTGCTGATTTTAGACTTCCACAGGTCTTAGCAATGAGGTGCCTAAATGTTCAAAAGAACAGTTTCTGAAGTGAAAGGTGAAAGATGTACAACAAAGCAATTTGCAAGTGTTATGGCAACATGAAACCACAGCTCAACAAGCTGGTGTGCTCCACATTCAAACAGCATACAAACTAGCTGTTGAGAAGTCAGTTCTTTCATAAATTAGGATCTAACCTCAGTAAAACTGGTTTATTGTTGTTGTTAGACACAGCCCTGCTGAACAGTACATTCAATGCAGAAGCAGTAACTCAGAAGTCAAGTRTGTTACTTACCTAAGGAAGGAGGAAATACACCTAGATTGGCCTAACTGTGGCCAGTCAAGGCTGTCTTTGTTGCTGCGCCTAGGGTGAAAAAGCTTCTACAGCCCCATATTTTAGCTTTCTTAAAACTTATCAGTGTGGTGTGAATTCTGGAGAGAAACAAACAGGCAGTGTTATGATGACTCCCCAGAGAGGACAAGTTTTCAAAGTAAAATCCTAAGGCAAAGCTTTTAGGGTAATACTATGTAAATAAGCAATAAGACTGACTGAGGTTTCAGCAGTAGCGCTCTGTGATTTTGCTTTGAAAGTTTTTGCTTTTTGGAGTTCACTGTAACCTCATTATGTTTTGCTGGCACTTTCTCCAGGAAAAGCAACAGCTGCACAATACTGATAAAACTTAAGAAAGCCGACATGCGTGATTGTGGTTGGTRTTCCAGTCTAAGTCAACCGTATGTAAAAGCTCTAACCTGGCAAAGTTTGCTGTCATTAAATCTCAAATTCTATCTTGTAATGTAAAATGYAGTTAAATAAGAATAATCATCCATAAGAGCAAATATCTAAAGAAAAAATGTTTTAAAATATTATTCACTAATTAGTTATACCACTATTATTATCATRTACTTCTATCAGTATTGACTGAATTTGAAATCATTGCAAGGGACTTGACAATGAAGAAAAATCTTTATGCATCAATTATTTTTTTTAGTGTCCACAGAAATAAGTAGATGACACGTCTAAAACTCTTTTGAATATGTAGCAATATATAAACACAAAAAATGTGTTGTGACATGAAATTTTTAATCATTTATAAAATCATTGATAATCCTGGTAATACTTAATATTGAAACAAAATATGCTCCAGGCCAAAAAATATAATTCCAGGCCACAATAGTCTTCTTTAAATTGAATGATTTAAACTAAAACACCAAGTAATTTTTTCATTCCTTGCTGAATCTGCAGATTACAAAAATCATATTCTCCAATTGATTTAACTTCCTAAATTTTTATGGATAGAGAAGAAGGAAGTCAAAACATCCAGTCATGTACTAGCATTGTCTTATTAAAAATGCTAGGTTAGTTCCAGAATTTCTCCCATTCTCAAGATAGAAGAGAAATTAAGAGTGTGATAAGACATACAGAATGGAGAGACACAAAGTGATAAAATACCAAGCTTTCTCCATGTGTCATTGGCCTGTGGAATTACTACACCATGCAACTCACTGGTTCTAAGAGTTCAWCAGAAGTGGAAAGGGATTCTTCACATTTAATTATCATGGACAACTACGACTAAAGGAAGTAAAAGTATAGGAAAGGACATGAAGCCTTTCTCTCCAAACGTAAACCAATCTCTAATTGAAAAAGGCCTCTTGCCTGTAGTTACAGTACTGACTGCATTTGTGACCCGCTGTGAGAAGTATCCTTGTGTATAATATCAATAAGATATCGATATTATTCCATACTGATTTAGAATGAAGTCCACAGCATTTGGGATCTTTGAACCTTTGCAAGTTAGATCCTAGCTGTACAAAGTTTTGTGCAAAAAGACTGGTGGTGTCTGTGTTATTTTGAGTCAGCAGGAACGTCAGTTTTCAGACAGGACTGCTAAAGCTTTGTATTTGGATCATAAGAAGACATCACGAAGTCTTACGTTTGAGTTTAGAGACTTAGGTATGATTGTTAAAAAATCTTCTGATAAAACCAGAAAAATCATAAAAATCTCAAGGGTAGCTTCAAATATACTGAAGGCAGAGAAACCTATTTCAATAGGTTCAATAGTTTGACCTATTGCAAACAAAGTTTTTTTTTTTAATTTGAGTTGAACTCAATAGGTCTTTTCTTCAAGGYAATTACTTTTTCAGGGTTGCTGTCAAGTATTTCAGGTTTAATGAATGCTTAAACCTAATCTCTGCACAAAAAGGAGAATTCCTATGTCTTCAAGGGTTTGCTTTGTAGTAGACAAGTGTGATATATAATTCTTCCCATACTCTGATCTCTCTTCCTGTTGTGTGATTCTTTTTTACTTTGTATTTATAGACAGGCCTGATGAAGCATAGTCACATAATGCAGCATCCCAGCTCCAGTGATCAAGTACAAATACTCCAGAGAAGTCTTACTTGGGAGATGCAGAAAGGAGAGGCTACAAAATTACATATTTCCAAATTTTCAGGCTCCAAAATTATATAATTCCAATTTCTCTGCAGCTTAGCCATCAATTCAGAGCCTGAAAAAATCCCCAAAATTTAATAAATCATACAAAATGTTGATCAGACTCATGATCAATTTGAGTAGTTCTGAAATCCTTGCTAATAAACTTTCCATGGCAGGGAATTCACCACTTAATTACAAGTTTTATACAAAAAATGAAGCCTCCATTTATCAGCCTTAAATTTACTACTTCTTTAGTAAATTTAGTAAATATCCCATTGATGTTAGTTTTCATTAAAAAATTGCTATATTTTGTTGTTATCCTATTAATTACTGATTTTTTTTCTAAAGTGTATGATTACAAGTGGTTTATTTTCTTCCTTCTTATGCAAAAGCTGTTTATACTGCATACASACTTCTCAGAAGAGCTGTGTTTCCAGTCTTTCCTTCAGTCTTRGAGGTCCAATGCAGTGTGAATTAGCAATAGCTCTATTTTCACAGAAAATATATATGTGCTCTAATTTTGATAGAAGAATAGAATTAAGATATTAACTATTGCCATCCATGGGATTAAAGTTTCTAGAACAAATAGGCGGTAGATGCTGGAAATTCTGAATCATATTTCCCTCCAAGAAAATGTCCAAGAGATYTACATCTTTCCCTCAATGTCCCTTGCTAGTCACAGATGTGGCCWCCTGCATATTTCTGCTGCTTTTGAGACACTGAGGTCAGATATATTACAGACACCCAACGGTGTTAAAGTGTTCTGAAGACAAAATTCTTTTACAAATTGCTAACTTTGAACATGAAAGAGACTTGTCCTAACCATTTCTAGACAGAGCACAATGAGATATCTAAATAGACAATGATCTTCAAAGGATAAAAATCCCTCTCRAGATAAACGTGATTGAGGGTTTTTTGGGATGAATAAAGTAGTTAAAGAGGTTAATAAAGTATGCAGACTTTCAAGTGGATTTGATTCGACAAAAACCTTTTTCAGCATTACTAGCATTCTTGAATGTAAAACTCCATAAAAAGAATGCAACTTGGGAAACAGACAAAGCTCACGTTTGCTACATTTCTGATTCGTTGTTGAGCTGGTTTTGCTGGACAAGTGCACCCTTACTAAGTCTGAGGGACTCTGTGTACTGCAGCGTAGCTTTGTGAAGGTGTCAGTGCTGGCTATAAGTCTGCTTCCTACGGAACTGGAAGGAGCCATTTGCTGATTCCTGACTCCTGGCCAGCTCTTAGCTCTCTACATGGCACTGCAACGTGCAATACAGACAGAGATAATACAAATAATGACCCTTTTTTCTTATCTTTCCAAACCTTCCACTAGACCAGGTTGGTCAGGACCCATTCAACCTGYCCTTGAATACTTACAGGGATGGGGCATCCAAAACTATTCTGGACAGCCTTTTCCAGTGCCTCACCACCCTCTGAGTAAAAATCTTCTTAATTTAATACAAATTTCCCCTCTTTAAGTCTAAAATTGTTCCCCCTTGTCCTATCACTAACTGCCCATGTAAAAAGTCACTCTCCATCTTTTTTATAATCTCCATTTAAGTACTGAAAGGCTGCAATTAGGTCTCCCCAGAGTCTTCTCTGGCTCTTCTCCAGATTTGTTTGGTATGACTCTGTAGAAATCATAATTTGATTTCATAATAGTATSACTCTCAGAAACAAGATTGAATTACAAGATTTCTTAAAGTTCTTTAACAGTTCTGCTATGATTGCAGGTGGTCTTAGGGGATTTTAAATGGAAGTGGCTGTAGCTACATGGAGCTGTAGTTACCTTCTCTTACTCAGGCCTTCTCTGTATCCAAGCTAATACCACATTAAGTAATTTTGARGCCAGTTTATTTAAACCACAGCAGTCAAAACAGCCAAAGTTAAATCAACAGACACCCCTTCTCCATCTGCTTTAAGAATGTCTACACAAAAGATTAGAATGCCTATACAAAAGATTACTTATGTGCCTGAGACAGGTCCATTTTTTACAACTGTATCAGCTAGCCTAATAAGAGATTTTATTTCTCTCTAAAAACCTTGCAGGTTACTTAGCAGCAGCTTATATACAAGTTGTTTTGTGACCAATGTAATTAATGAAGTATGTGTTCAGCACAGTTTGGATTTCAGAGTGATCTCAGATGTGGATTCTCTGATAACCAACAAAGGATGAATTCAAGCTCTGTTTCCTGTATGCAGCAACCCACCCTTCCCAACACTGCTGGAATTTACTGCATTTAAGATCTCTACCTCCATCTCTAAATTTAGCTTCAATCTACAGACAAGCACAAAAGCTGGTGGCATAAAGACACAGATAAATGTCACAAAAATTCTCCTGGAATGATGTATGTATAGAACATGTCTGGTTTTAGTCTGAGGACTATGGCAGGGCAAACATAACATGGAATCCACTGCCAAGCTTTTGGTCATTTTAGTCAGTGATTTTTTTGCRTGTACTTCTGTGGTGGGTTGACTCTGGCTGGATGCCAGCTGCCCACCAAAGCCTCTCTGTCCTTCCTCTCCTCAGCTGGGCAGAGGAGAAGAAATATAACAAAAGTCTTGTAGGTTAAGATAAGGGCAGGGGGAGATCACTCAACAGTTACCATTATGGGTAAAATACACTCGAGTTGGGGAAATGTGTTTAATTTATAACCGATGAAATCAGGGTAGGCTTATGGGAAATAACACCAAATCTTAAAACAACTTCCCCTCTCCCTCCCATCTTCCTGGACTAAACTTCACCCCTTATTTTCTCTACCTCCCTCCCCACACTCTCCCCTAGCAGCACAGGAAGACTGGGAAGGAACCTTACGCTCAGTCCATCGCACAATGCCTCTGCTGCTCCTTCCTCCTCAGGAAGAGGACTCCTCACACTCTTCCCTTACTCCAGCACGGGTCCCTCAAATGGGGTGCAGTCCTTCAGGAACAGCTGGTCCAGCATGAGTCCCCCACAGGGTCACAAGTCCCGCCAGCATACTGCTCCAGCGTGGGCTCCTCTCTCCTTGGGGCCACAGGTCCTACCAGGATCCTGCTCCAGCACAGGCTTCCCACAGGGTTACAGCCTCCTTTGGGCATCCACCTGTTCTGACATGGGGTCCTCCACAGGCTGCAGGTGGATCTCTGCTCCACTGTGGACCCCCATGGGCTGCAGGGGCACAGCTGCCTCACCGTGGGCTGCACCACRGRCTGCAGGGGAGTCTCAGCTCCAGCGCCTAGAGCATCTCCTCATTCTGCACTGACCTTGGTGTCTGCAGGACTGTTTCTCTCACACATTCTCACTTCTCTCCCAGCTGCTGTTGCACAGGGTTTTTTTCCCCATTCTTAACTATATTATCCCAGAGGTGGTACCACCATTGCTGATGGGCTTGGTTTTTGCTTGGCTTGGAGCCAGACAGGGTTGGTTCTGTCAGACACGGCGGGAAGCTTCTGGAAGCTTCTAACAGAAGCCACCCCTGTAGCCACCATGTTATTAAAACCTTCCCATGAAAACYCAATGCAATTTACCACAGAGGGAAAGCTCTCTGTGTTCATGAGCTAGAATAACTGAAAATAGAAGAAAATTCAGAGAAAAAGGCAAGGATGGAATATCTGGGATGGGAAGGATTTATTCATGCTTGTRTCTTTCAGCATATTTGGTGGTGTGATTTAATCCCAAATGGCAGCCAAGCTTCACACAGCCCTCACTCACCCCACCCRCTTGGTTGGGGAAAAAGAATCAGAATGGTAAAAGTGAAAAAAAAACCAACCTCATGGGTTGAGATATAAGTAGTCTAATAATTGAAATAAAAATACAAATAATAATAATAATAAATATCATAGTAATAGATATTATAATTAAAGTGAAATAAAAATAACAGAGAAAAATTAAACCCAAGAAAGACAATCCATACAAATGAAAACACCTGCTCACCACCAACCAGCTTATGCCCAGTCTGTCCCTGAGCAGTGGTTCCCCCAGTTTTATATGCTGAGCATAGTTCTGTGTGTTATGGGGTATCCCTTGGGTCAGTTGAGGTCAGCTGTCCTGACTTTGTCCCCTTCCCACATTTTGTGAATCCCCAGCCTCCTAACTGGTGGGGTGGGGAGAGGAGCAGAAAAGCCCTTGACTTTGTGTTAGTACYGCTCAGCAGTAGGCAAAACATCTGTTTATTACCAACATGATTTCCATCACAAATCCAAAACACAGACCCATACGAGTGACTGAAGAAAACACACTGTTTTTCAGCAGTGTATTTCAAACAATATTCACTCTAGATGGCCAAAATATTAGAGAGAATGTTAACTGAGAGCAGCCTGGACAGAAGATACAGATTAGCCCAGAGAAGTTTGAACTCTAAATGCCGAAGGTTGTGCTTACGGGGCACATTATGCTGCGGTTTAGCCCTAGTCTTTTGCCTGTACCTGCTACTGACCCACTACTGTCATACCTGCACCTAAATTKAGATCTTATCTGGAATTAGTAGCATCCTTACCTTGTTAAGTCAAACCACAGAACTGTGTTTATTTGTCTCTTCCATTTTCGTGAGGTAGGTTTCTCTAGGCAGTGGAGACAAATGCAGCTTCAGGGGACAGTAGACACTTCACCTCAAGTGGTCCGAGAGGAGGAGGAGGTTCTGGTCAATTCTGCTGCTGCCTGAAAAGGTGATGTCAGACCCTGGGTGCCCTTTTTCACCTTTATAGAAAGGAAGCCAGTGACTACTTCATATGTGAAGTGCTGCTGTTGATTTTAATTTCTGCTTGAGAATGGCAAGAAGCACTTGAACAGATTTTAGGGGCACCTTCAAAGCATCTCCTTCTAGCTGTGGCACAGTGCACACTGTGGAGAAGAACCCGAAAGCAGAGCTGCCCACTGCACGGCCCAGGGTAGGAGGTGCCTTAGTGCACCATAAGCATGTTGCCAGTTCGAATCTCATGTGAGCAATGACACAATCCTGCCACTCACTACAGCATGACATAAATGATAGACTTAAAAAATAGGCTGGCTATTTTTATGCACCACCTTTTCCTCAACAGACCTGATAACCGACATAAATAGCCTTAGAAATCTTTTTAGGACTGACTCAAAAAGCAGAAYACCTACAACAACTTCTGATGTTATTCAGCAGTTTTCTGATGAAAAAACAGAAGAGACAMAAAGAAGTAACACTGGAATAGTACCTCTTAAACCTTACAAGTGAACCTATGAAATATTTTGAACGAATGTCTTCCACTTTTTATATTATCTTACCACGTCTAACTCCTTACTCTCTATATAGAGGGGCTTTTTCCTTATGCAGTTTTTCCTTTCAGGTCACTTTGATTCCTTGTGGAAGCATCTGCCTACTGACTATATGAAATCTGGGGAGACTACTTGGGTAGTCGGAGTTAAACCTGATGGAGCAGACACCACACTTTTAAAAGGGCAAGAAAAGCATTTGGGGCACTGAGACTGGAAGTTTCAGTAGCTTGAAAATGCCTACATAAGTCAAAATCAATCACCCAGCACAAATGACAGCATTAATCACTACATGGCCACCAGAAATAAAACTGTATCTACTTTTTTGGTAGAATTACTCAATTTCAGGTTTCTTTATTAGAATAGTTTTTCACAAGTCCCAGTGGCATCTGCATAAGTACACAACTGCAGCTGTCCAGCAGGGAAGGTTTTGAGGTGGCTTTCTTATTATTTATTTTTTACCCTGTCAATTCTGTTAAAAACTTCACAAAAAATGTTTGTACCTGTTCTGAAAATATACTGAGTGAACACTGGTTCTCCTGCAAGATACACCTCAACAGTGATCCAGTGAGAAATATCCTAATATAAATCAAAAACAATTCTTTGTCTCTGTACCCTCTAACGAGAAAAAGATTCAAGAGAGATTTTCTATGGATCTGTGCCATCATCAAATATACAAAAGCAAGTTATAGTGGCACTGATGAGTAACCTCTGCTCCTTCCTATAGCAAAGTAGTGCCAAATTCATTAATAAAAGGTAACAATGGAGAGAGTGGAAGAGTAATGTTTTGAAACAGCTACTGACAGGTGATTTTTCTCCACTGCAAATCTCTCAGCAGCATATTTTCCCCAGTTTCACTGATTCTGCAATGATAAGTGCGATAAGACTGATAAGGAAGACAACTTGTTTTAGAGCTATGAATGTCACTGAGTTGTGTTTTGAGGCTGTTGAAATCTTCAAGGAAGTCCCTTATGTATTCTTAAAGTTAGGGACAATTCAACCTGAATGAACCTGACTTGAAGTCATGATTTTTGTTTTATTAGGTCCTACTTTAGTACATACATCCATCTATATGTATATATTTCCATAAATACATATATATATATACACACTAAACATGCATATATAGAAATGCATGAGTATGTTTTGTGTGTGTGTGTGTACAAATATATTTCTGTATATGAAATGGAAATAACTTACAAGTATAAAAAATTAAGAAAATAAAAATTTGGTAAAATAATAACTTATTTTATTCTCAGAAACTGTTAAGTAGCAGACAACAAAGCATAACTTAATATTCCTAATAGACATTAAAAATGTTTCAGGATGAGTGAAACTTTTCAGGGATAATATCAGTGAACCATTTATCTAAGATCTTTGCAACTACAGGGAATTATGAGTTCCACGCCAAAGTAATATGGAGGGAAATGCTGATATAAGAAAAGATCAGCTGATAGCCCAATAACAATTTTAAAAATCAAGATGACTGTACACTGCTCACTCTGCATTACCTTCTGGAAAATCCTATCCTCTACACTTAAAAAGTACCACTAAACTCTTCTTTAGGTAGTCACTAAAAATTCAGGAAAATTTACTTTTCTCAGACAAAGGCTTATGTAGAAAAAGCTTCTTCGCAAATCGCAATGAGAACAGTGCCAGACATACTTCGTGTATGTGATAGCCACATGATGAACACTGTAGGCAGAAATAGAATTAGTTACAGTGAATTTAGCATTTCAGCTATAACTTTCCTTGGAAATAGCTAGAAACTTCTTTTTTTAATGTAATATTATATAAAATTAAATTTGGTTGTGTGATGGGAAATGTAAACCATGATTACTCTACCAAAAAGAAAGTTACAAGAATTAGAATTACTGTATCATATATAACACTGATACATTTCATTAGAAACACAGTATTTCAAAGATCTGATGTAACAAAAGACCAGAAAAAATGGGTCTTTGTTCTCAAGTGTTGATTTACTACAGTAATCTGGTAGTTTTTTTCTTCCTTAAAATAGAACAGCTTCTGCACTATTTACTAACCTGGACCTGGATAAACATTAGTGAGCTTTTATTATGTGTATTGTGCTTCAGAGTGTCTGTTACTGCCCGATTAAACAAATTTCTCCTTCTGAGTACAACAGCAAAATTAAATARGGTTCCTGTCAAAAGTCATTTATCTGTCACACATGCTTCATAACCAGCTTTGCAATTGCTACAGCCATGAAGTTAAGGTTTCTTTTTAATATGGTGTATACCCTTGGTGTTGCTATAATTAGAATATTGATTTTACACCATCGAGGAACGTACTATGGTTCTTATTGATTTCAATGAGTAAATTAAAAAGACATATTCTTGTTGTAGTAGGTGTCTGAAATACGTAAAAATACAGCAAAATCCTTGATATAGAAACAGTATGGCAGCTATAAACAGTTATAAAATCAGTCTAAAATATTAACTATTAATTTAAAGAGGTTGAAGAATTATCTAGTAATGCCCAATAATTATATTTTCTCCTTTCCTTTTCCTTTCCTCCTAAAGCACGTTTTTTTCTTCTTTTAAATACAGACAAGCACACATAGAAAAGGTATAATCTCAAGGAAAAAAAAAAGTAAGACCAAAAATATCCCTTACTTTCTCTCTTTATAATTCACATTTGAAAAAAAAAGGCAATGCAACACTCTGGTAGAGAAACAAAGAGACAACACTAAAAAGGGAGTGCATTAAAGGTTTCTGAAGTTCAGTTATCCCCTAGTAAGTCTCACAATGCCCACAAAATACACACAGATCTTTAAGTCAGTGCGGGTTCTCAGACTTTTTCCTCTGTAAGAAGTCACACTGGCTATTGATGGAAATAAGGTTCTACTGATCTCTGGGTCTAAACCAGAAAAAAATAAAATGAAACTAAACCAACACTAAACACCAGACTTCATGAAGGCTCTCAAGTAGTCAAAACCAGGTCTAAATGGACATCTAACTATTAAACATGAGGAAAAGGATTTTCATGGGAGTACGTCTTGCCATGAGGGCCTTTCTTGCTTATTTTCTGTACTAAAGGTTTCATATGGTATAAAAATACCATATGTATTGAAATACATATGTATGTAAATCATGTAAATAATACAATTGCATCTGATTTTTAAATATATTTCAACATGATTGAGTTGAAGAAGACACATCCAAGCTGAATTTTTTTATGTGTAATAGTTGGTATTAATAGTTCAGTACAAAAATTGTGTGTTTTAATGGTTGAACAGCGTACAGTGAATGCTGGAGAGAGCTCATGAACCAAGCCTAAGATCAGACACTTCACAAACAAGAACTGTGTATTCAGGAATCCTAATGAATTCAGGAGTCCTAATAAACTCAGGAGTCATTCTCTATTCAGGATCCCTGTTCAGAAGCCCTAATCAAATGAATGAAACTCTGTGTATCTGTGTGCAGGAGTAAAGGGAGCTGCTTATTTGGACATCTTTCATTCTTTCATTCATGACATCTGGGTACACATCAAACAGGTCCAAATCAATTCATATTATTTCCCGTAACAGTCCTAGGATTATTCCAGGTTAAATTGATTTCACAGTCAGTTCCTCACTAAAGTCGTCTGTCTGTTCCTCATAAATAAATGTCACAAGAATAAATTTATTCCAAATTTTAGTTCATACCTTTCAAAAATGTTAGTAGATTCTAGTCCTGAAAGCAAATATAATGTGGCCTCTTTAGGAAAAAACCTACTGCAGACCTTTTACCTGCTTAGGGTAAAGAACTCAAGACAAGTATCGCTAGTGAAGGCAATACCACGAGTTCCTGCAAGAATAAGAGCTAATTGATGTTGAATTCATTAATGACACAGAAGTTCCTCCCTGATAATATGTAAAACTCAGTATCAGAATGCCCTGAGGATAGGGTTGAGGGAAAATCACACCATATAGACACATAAGCATAAACATATATATATATATATATATGCATGATTGTGCTCTGACATCAGAATTTGCCTTGGTTTTGAACCTTGTTTGAAAAAGAACAGTATTTAATCATTGAATGTGTCATGTGCCACTGATAGATGAAACATTTAGAAACTGTCTCATGCATCTTTTGCTATTACTTGTACATTTACAGAAATACTGGCCTTTTCTCCTTCTCCTTATTTATCTTCCAACACTTGTCAGTACTTCACTTTCTTGATATGTTAGGAGTTCAACATCCTTTATTTACGTGCTGTGCATTCTGGTTGTGAGGGCAATGACTGACAGATTGCCTTAGTAGACTGGAAGACTTTGCTGGGTTGCTGCCTCAAACAATGATTCTCAATCTCTCTTTTCATTTTTCTTCCCATTCATTATACATTACTGGACTCATGTTACTATTAAAAGGTTGGTATCTCATGTTAATGCGGTCAAAATAAA
Organism: Parotia lawesii; assembly: GCA_003713295.1. NCBI lineage: Eukaryota > Metazoa > Chordata > Aves > Passeriformes > Paradisaeidae > Parotia > Parotia lawesii. The sequence continues at coordinate 683,179 of RAHM01000056.1, read as the reverse complement.
AAAGTCTGTGATTTCTTGCCTCCAGAACAACTTGATATAATTATAGGCTTATAATTCATGGCTACTGATATAATATCTTTGCCTTTTCATGTTGTCATCATACACGCAGATTTGTATTTGGGAGGCATATACTCACAGCTTTAATAGGTGTGGTGGAGGGGTTGAATATTCTTCATATTATGTACTAAAAGAAATTTCCAGCTGTTAGCGTTATGTGAGTTCTTGGGCTCTCTCATGTGATTGTATCACGCTGAATTTATTTTTGGAACAATTTCTACTTTAGGGTCTTCTTGGTGTGCAAAATGACTAAGTGGTAATATTAGCCAAAATTCTGCTGTAGTGAAATATTTCCCTAAACTTCAGGTAAAGAGCATCATGTAATTTGTAATGATAACCACAGCAATGAGTGCAACAGTAGTCAGCTATTACCAGCCATAATTGGTGCACCTTTCATCTCCTGTCAAGCAGAGTGGTACTGATTAGGACCAAAAGACAGCTATCAGCTCTCTCATTTCCGGACTCAAACAAAAGGAAAAGAGGTGCCTGTCTGAGCTGATAGCTTTTGGCCCTTTGATCAGGTCCCATCAGAAGTCACCCAGTCGCCGTAACCTGACTTCTCATCAATGGGCTACGGTCTTTGATGTAGGTAAGGTGCTACTGCAAATTGCATTTATGAAGGGAAAACAGCAGGACATAATCAAGGAGTACAGTTACTGATTCACATGGAAAGGTTGCTTTGGCATCCTATTTTCTTTGAGGGAGGTAGTAAATAAGTTCTACTAATATTATTGAGAAGATATTCCTATAAACAACTAGCAACACGACCCTTCAGAAGGTTGTGTTTGCCCTCCCCAGTGTAACAGGAACTAAGGCATRGTTCAGTGTTTATGAAAGTCCAAGCAAAATAACAGAAAATCAAATTTACTATTGATGGATGGGGAAAAAATTCCCTGCTTGGAAAGAAAGCTTATTTGGAAAATTCTACCTCTAAGTAGTTAGGCAAACAAAGTATATTTCAGAGAAAGACTTTTCAAGTTTTGCTTTCTTCCACCATAAATCTGCAATATCAAGTACGGACATGTAAAATGTGTATCAATCCTTTTTTTATTTTATTTAGCATTTTCCCAGGAATTATTCTTTAGTGCTGATATCACTGTTACAGTGGGGTACAGAAACAATGTCATCATACATTCAGGAAGACACTAAACAAGGTTTTAGATGATGTAGCTAACAGCTGGAATAAGTACTATGAAATCACCCATATTCCATCATTACGTGGAGAATTTTGGTATAAAAATTCAAAAGTCTTCCTCTCAATTTCTCATAAAAATTCTACAAATTTAATGAAACAGCTGTTATTGTCCTTCTGATAAATAGATACTCTGTACTTTGTGGGAAAAAAAGTCTGCTTCAGAGTGGAAGAGTACTGCACTGTATTTCATCAGTGTTTTTTTTTTAATCCGACCTCAAAAGACCTTGGTCTGTGACATCATGAATTAACCAACTTTTTGAACTAACTAGTTAGAGAGGTAAATAATTTTCTTCTCAGTCTAAACTGTTGAATTAAACATCTATCACAGCTGAGGAAATGTGATAGAGGTACTTTTGTAGTCTAGCATCCTAAGTTTAATCATTTTTTCTTTCACAGTTAAATTAGAGAGTGATGTGTGGCAAGTTGTATAGAGCAGAATACCTTTTGTAGCATTAAGAAAATATTTCTCTGCTAGGAAAAATGTTAGCCTGCACAGAATTCCTAAATTTCAAATAATATATAACTATTGAAACACAAACAACTTAAAACAAACAAACAAACAAAAGCAGAACTCCAACTCTATCAAAGGAGAATGAAATTTTGAAAGGGCTAAGATTTTAGTCATGTTTGTAAAAACTAAATTCACTTTTGGATTACTTTTTAAATATATTAAAAATTAATCTAAATCAGTTGACTTATTGTGTGTCCTAAGGCTTAGAAAGAGGACAGTCTACAGACGAATGCTGCCCTGAGTATTTTTCTCTAATTTGTTCTCACTAAAGAAAATTGAAGGGATGTGGATATAAATAATGGATGCTGAGGATCCAGCTAACAGTGGTAAAAAGCAATTATATTTAAGGTAAAGTACAGTATAATTTTGCCAATGTTTGAAATTGATTTTAAAGTCATTCATGTATGTATTTGGGCATTTCTAAAAGTATTTAAAGATATACAAGGCTATAAGATTGGCAACAACCTCCAAACCTAGTCCTCTTCTCAGAATACAAGTCAAATATTTAAATTAGTCTATTAAGAGATGAGACATCTACTTTCTAAAAGACAGTAAAACACAGTTAAACTCCTTTCCAATAAAATGTATGGCAGAGACCTAGGCAGGGTTGTCTCCCTCTATCTGTAGATCTCCAAGAGTGTGCCAGCAGGCTTTGCACCAATTCATAACCAGGCATGGAATTCATCCATTCAGCTTCATGCTATAGAGACATGTGCTCTGCAACATCATTTCTATGTTATTTGAGATGGACYAAACTGAAAAATACTGCAGAAAGTCATATTTTGAGGGCCAAAATGCTGAAAAATAGAGCCCAGGAGGAACTTACAGACAGGTGCTGTGGTATGTGGTGTCTACTTTAGAACAGACCTTCCCTAAGCAATGTGGATGGGTGCCAGTGGATGAATGCTGACTGTGTTACAAGTGGTATTCCTTTCATTCAGAGGAATTTTTGGACCACAGGATGCTTGTAAGAAACACCCAAGACACTGAGCAGTTGAATTTTGAAAAGATGCAGTCCCATTCTTTTCCAGTAACGAGGAACATCAACACTGTGACAGTTTGAGTTTGGGAGAACCTGTGGGTTATTTACTATCACAGCTCAATAAATTGTATGGTAATCATTGAATGACAGGGACAATTTAGTTACATTTTTGGAAGATCCCAAACCACATACATCCCCATATAACAAGTGAGACACAGAATATTTTGTCATACAGAGTACCAAGTCTGGTTTGTTGTTTTGCGGTGTTGTATAACAGAATTATTTTTCATACGGAACAGACTGGAGACAGCCACCAGCTCTTATCTGACTTGCCCAGATACCATTTGAAAATACAGGACTGGAGAATTAGAACGGCACATTTGCTTACAGTCCTGCCATTTTGGGTCTTTAAATTTTGGCTTACATGCTTTAATTGCTGTTTTGAGTATGGCAGACTACCATTGAAAACCTTGCATTTCTTTCCAATAGAGATTTTAAAATGTTAGCTTTTTGTTTAAATTCTGATTTAAGAAGAATGCTAGTTCGTATCTACAGCCTGGTTGATACAATGAATTCTATTGAGTAAGGCTGATTGGCTTATTGGATTAGATACGTATTAGATACACATTTAATTGAAAATCTCAGTCTGTGTTAGAAGCTATGCAAAGGTTGCTGGATGTTTTGTTGATCAAGATTGCTTGGTGACTTTTCTGAAATACTAAAAAAACCCCAACTTTAGACATAGCTCCAGCTTCTCATTTCTTTGGGTTTGCTACAATTTCATCTTCTCCAAAAGCTAACCAAGGACATTGAGAAAGATAGAAAAACAAGTGTAAGGATGGAATAAGCTCTCACTTTCTGACTGGTTCTAGGCAGAGATGGAAAGACATAACTTTTCCTTTTCATTTGCCTCCTACTATCCAGTTGTTCTGAAAGAGAAGGGAATGGGTGCAGGACCTGAAGAAATAATATTATTTCTGTATAGAAAGGCCAAGTAGCCGGAGATTTTTCTAAACTTCCAGCTTGTAATTTTTGCTTGAGATGTCAGCATTGCAGCTGTATCCTGTTCTCTTTCCAGTTAAGCAAGATGGTGTTAAAATTCACTCCTGCTAAAATCACAGGAGTGGTGTATGCACTTCATTGAGCAAGACTATGCTGTTGTAAATGGCTACAACATAATTTCAGGACTTTGACAGAATAATGACTAACTAAAGAAAAATAAGCTACAAAACACCAAAGAGTTATACCTATTGCCAGATACAGAAGATTGTTGAGACAAAGGGTTGGCATACTGGAGAAACGCTAATGCAGTCTGACGTTTTATAGCATGAGCTGGCACACAAATTACAGACCATTGAAAGGTGCCGACACCGACAGAGGTGGGTATGTGCCTTACACATCGACTCTGGTCTGCTCATGTTGTGGTCGCCCTGGAAAACAGCGTTGAGGTTTTCAGGGATAGGAAATAGCTAGAGCGTATCTCTTTGGATTATAACTATCAACTTCAGTGAGCCAAGGGATTTCTCAGCATGTATAAGCAAGATAATTCTGTGATAAAGCCCCATGTTAAATTCTAGACTGCAAAGAAACCATTTATTGTGCAGATCTCATAAATCACCTCCAAAACTAGCACCAGTCTCTTCATAGTTTTCTACTAGGGCTAGATGACTGTGTCATCCCATCTTTCTCTGTTTTTCTCATCTAAAATCAGGCTGTCAGTAGAGCACAAACAATTTGAAGTTTCAGTTTTAAAACTAGAAAAAATACATAGTAAAGATATGACCAATACACAAGTACCCTATAAACTTTCTAGGGTTTATTGTTTTGGGGTTTTTTCCTAGTAAGATTTGTTTTAAAGATATTTATTTTTGCAGTTACCTGAAGATATGCAGCATAAGAGGAGGACCAGTGGCCATCCTGTTAAATACTGATTCTATCTAGAGTATTCACAGCCTCTCAAGGTGAGCAGACTGAGAGCTTGTTGGGTTTTGGGTTTATTATTAAAAATAGCCTTCTCTAAGTAATAACAATCTTTGGTAGTGCTTGCAACCTCTTCAGATTTCAAGAAAAACATTCTGCCACTTGTGATCTTGACAGGAAATGCTTAGGTCTAGCAGAACCCTTGTGACCCTCACCCTGAATCTGTATGTTAAAGCTATAATGAGACTACGAAAGCCCAGAGGAAGTAAAGAGCCTGTTTCTTCTCTCAATTAACACCACTTGTATTCTATATAACTGTTAACTTTAGTGGAATTGTTTCCAGCTTTCAACTGTGCAAACAGAAGTACAATCAGACTCCTAATAGCTGGGCTTTGCAGAAGTATACTATGTATGTTTAATCTCTCCTCAATTAACTCTCCTGTATTAGTTAGGCAATATATTTCCAGGGCCATGCCAGTCTTGTTGATGATACTGGTGCACAAACAAAGTAGGTGTGTGGGCAGAAAACCTTAAAAACTGGCAAAAGAAAATTTTGAGTCCCATCCAGCTAAAAACATCTGTGGTCTTAGAGGTTATGCAAGGCCCTGGCTACAGATGCTGGCTGTTCAACAAGTCAAAATATTCAGACACAGGCTGGTCTCCAGTGCAARGTCAAATAAAAGGGTCTCTGTGTGTAGTGGAGAAAATTTAGTAGATGTGAAGGAAAGCAATATCAGAAAAATTCTATTTGTATTCTGGGGATCCAGATAAAATTAGAGACTCTTCATACTGGTCATAGTAAGGCAGAGTATCACCATGTATTAGGTCATTGTACAATTAAGATATATAATGTCATAGCCAAAAACTTTTAAAAGTATTTATTCTCACAGCATTCTCACTAGGTATGGGAACCCAAAAGAAGTCTCCAAAGTCCAAACACATCACATCTACGTTGACATATTTGTTTGGGGTGAAGAAGACAGGAATCTTCACACCCAATAAATAGTCAGTCGTTCAGCCCATCTGAATATCCCTGACCCTGTGGGAGTGTTTGGTTTTTTTCTCCACTGACAATCTATTCTTCCATTAGTGCCTAAATTTAACGTGAGGAATCCGGACATTAATGATTTTTCCCTGACTTCACCAGATATAGGAGAGACTACAGCTGAACAGGAGAGACAGTCAAATCTCGTAGGTCTCAGGCTGTAATTACTGAAATGCTCTGCTATTCATCTTCCCTTTAGACACAATGGGGAGAGTCAAATAAGAATAGAATTGTTGTGTGACCATCCTAAGATGACCCACATCCTATCTGTCACATATGTGTATTCTACTGGTTTTCTTATTTCCCAGAGGTCTCCCATACATGAATTCGTATTTCCCATATTTTATTCAATGTTGGAAGCTTATTTGTTCTTTTTCTTCTTATTGCCCAGTTAAGGCTACAGTCTGTTTGGGGGCCACAGGATCTCTGGGAGGGAGTTGCTGGAATCTTCTTTCACATCCAGTAATTTCTGTCCAGAGTTTTCTTCAGGTTTTGTCTGGTTTTCTGAAGCAATAACACAAATGTGAAATACTCCCATGACTCTCTCTCTGGGATGAGAGCTTGTTTTGATGTCTGTAATAAAATAGTTTTGTAAGGATTTATCATGTAAAAGCATAGTGCCATGTATAGCAAAGAAATGCATTTTAAGTGGATGRAATACAGAAAAGAATTTGATGTAAACACATATTCTCTACGGTCCAAGCTTCCATGCTGGGAGCCACCTAGTCACAGCAGAATACAAATTGCAAAGAGAGCATTTATTCTTTCATTCCAAGATGCTGTGATCTTGGTAGCAGATATAGCTTACATGATTTCCTTACATTTTTCCAGATCAAYGGTATTTATTACATCTACCTTAGCTTCTAAAATTAAACACTTCAAGTCTAAATAAGTCATTCTATGTTCTGTACTCACTGGTCAGGAATGGACATTTGTGGGTGGTGGTGCATCATTGCCTTGTCTTTAAATCTGTGTTGGGATATTGTCTGCAGATGTCTGTATCTTTTTAGGTCTGTATAGGCAGTCCCAAGGCAGAGTGCAATCCACCCAGAACATCAGAATCTCTAACATCTGTCCAAGACAGAGGAGACATATGGAAACATAAGCAGAGCACCACAGACAACTGCTATTTGTATAATCAACTAAGTTGAGCTGTCTTCTCAGGTACACTGACAATTTAGAGATTATCTCAAGTGTCTTGCTGAACAAAACTGGACAGGAACAATGGCAGCACAAGACTTATCAGAGTATACTGACAGATATATCTGGGATTTTGATATTTAAAATGTGCTGAGATGTTTTTCCTTGGAAAAATATAATTAAAGCATGGAATCTCACAACTCAAGATGGAGGAGTTGGAAAATAAAGGAGGATTCCAGTCCTTTTACCACRTTCTTGACCACTGACTTGAACAAAATGAAGATCTGTGTTGATTCCTCATACATTTTTAATATGCACATTTCTTTGGAAAGAAAACATGCTAGGCAACTGCTCGTTATGTAAGACACACACACATCACAACTGAAGATTTGTTTGTCCTAAAAGCTGGATCTGGATCAGCCAAGAACAGAAAGGTGTTAAAACAGTCAATAGTTTTCTAATTAACATATTTATGGGATTACTGGAGCCCAGAAAACCTACAGGGAATTTGAATAGTACAGATTTGACCAGTTTTGAAGAGTAGAGATTTTTCACTTTTGAAATAAAGTTTCCTTTTATGTATGACTGAAGTTATTTACAAAAACTTTTACAAGACATTTCTCTATTTCTTCTCAAGCGGCCCAACCTCATAATATTTATAACTAGTTTCACGTCTACCTGTTCATTTAATATTGTGCTTCTGATTAGACAGGACAGAATTCTTAACTATCCTAAAATATTATACTGTCAATGAGGGCTCAATAACTTCTTCTAGCAGTACTTTTTCTGAAACTGTATTTATTACAGATAGAAATGCTAGAAATACAGTTATGCTTGACAGTGATTTATTTGCTACTGTATTTGGCATATTACTGTTATCAACTTCATACAAGTCATCAACTTCATGCAAAGTATCTTAAATCAGAAAACTTGTAACCACTACTCTCTATTTATGGCAGACTGTAAGCTTATATTCAGCCATACAGTCAAAACAATAGTTTATTATTAGTTGATTATATATGTATTATCTTAGTTTATTGTTCAGCTAAAGAAATAYAGACAGGCTGAACAGTTGGCTCATAAGATAGGAACACACTTCTCTAGAAATCTAACCTGTGCAAAAATATGAGGCACTTCACACAAAACTCAGGAAAAAAAGTTGTTTATGTCTACATGAGAATCTTTAAAGAGCCCAAATTTTCTCCTGAACCAATCATGATGCAGATTGAGTTTCTGAAAAGGATTCAGGTTCTGTACTTCAATTCTGATGAAACAAAGCACAACAAACTGCTTTCATGCAAACACAAAAAGGAATGGAAGGTCAGACTTCTGAATTAACAGAAGTTTGAACATTATAACTAACATCACAGTTATTAATATGAAAGGGAATAAAATATCATTCTTTCTGAAGTTAATAGTTCCTGTAATGTTCTTATGGAAATGATACAGCATCTGCACTACTCAGATGCTACAATCTGTGGTGATATCTTCTGCTAGAACGCAACTTTGAAGGCCATTGAAGGAAATAGTTCTTTTTCCAAGATGGAGAAAGAGAGATACTGGATTGTCATCTCTTCTCTCAGAAACCTCTTGTACATTTTCTGTTTAACAGTCATCAGTAAGACACATCAACAGCTTTAGGAACTGGGATAGAGGCCAGAATTCCTCCACCACTTCATTACAGAGAGAGCCTTAGACAGGGGTGTGGGAGGGGTGTCACCTCAATTTTATAATCTCTTCTGCATAAAGGACAGATTCGGTAAGARTGAGGGCAACATTCCAGAGCATGCTTTAATCTTTTGTTTAGAGAAGGCTGTGGAAGACTGGACATCATCATTGTGTGGGAACTTGGGCACTGCTGGATTGTGTTGAGAGAAGGTCAATGAAGCTGATGAAGAGTCTAGACAGGAAGCCACATGAGGAGCAGCTGAAGGGAGCTGGGATTGTTTAGCCTGGAGAAGAGGCAGTTCAGGGGAGGACTTATTGCTCTCTGCCACTATCTGAATGGAGGGTGTAGCCAGGTGGGGGTCAGTCTCTTCTCCCAGGTAACCAGTGACAGGACAAGAGGAAATGGTCTCAAGCTGCACCAGGGAAGGTTCATGTTGGAGAGCAAGCAGAATTTCTTCACTGAAAGAACAGTTAAGAATTGGAACTGGCTGCCCAGGGAAGTGGTGGAGTCACTATCTCTGAAAGTGTTCTAAATGTGTGCGGATGTGACACTTGAGGATACGGTTTAGTGGCAAGCACAATGGTGCTGGGTTATTGTTTGGAATTGATGATCTTGGAGGTCTTTTCCAACCTTAATGATTTTATGATTCCATGTTCAAACCACTTTGGGGGAAGTAACAAGGAAAGACTTAACCAAATTCTTTTCTTTTTCAAGCATTGTTCTAACTTTTCATATTTTTACTACCACTTTTGTTGTTTCTGGGAAGATGAATGTGTGTTCTGAAAACTAAGAGAATATAGATTTATTACACCTTAGTTCTACACCTAAGAGTTCTCATTAGCTGCATGTTGGGTGTCTGCTCCCCAGGAGATATGAAAAAGACACATTACACTAAGGAAACCCTCATTTGATCTGGATCCTCTAACTTCAGAGGCACCTGCCAGTGTCCATAAAGACTGATCACCTATGTCAGTCTGAATGGCCAGGACTGGTTGAATAGTACTGAATAGAGAAATAAACTATCTTCTAAATATGAATTACCTGAAGCAAGCCCAATAACAAGTAGTGAAAAGATGATTTCAAAGTTTCTCCAGGTCAAAAAACTATTTCTTGTCCTAATATCCTTTGCCTTGGTCACTTTGACCCCACAAATTCATCACTTAAGACTCAACTGTGTAAGCTCTTATGTAAGAATGAAGCCACATACATAAAAAGATTACAACTAATGCAAGAATAGTAATTTAGTAATGCACCATGGACAGTATAAACAAAAATTATTTGAACCTTTGAAAGCCACCTTCCTATGGCTCACCTTAGATTCAATAGAGAGACAAATATTGCCTGAAATCCCTCTCAGTATGATTTCCAAGTTCTTCATCCATTTTCGAAAACTTGGCTGCCCTTTTACTTCATATTCTAATTCACAGTCTCTATCATAAAGCCCTGAAAACTTCCACAGTATCTGTGCCAATATGAGTATAACCAGATAAATTTCTCCAAAAACTGGTCAGCTCTTATAGGAACAAGTGGATTGCCTGTGTGAAATTTCAGAGACATAAAAACTTGTTGAAAGCAAGATTTGAAGGATATTTCACCAAATTGATAGTGCAGACACACCATTGTGACCCTACCATGTTCAGTAACTCATGGAAGCTTTCCCATCAACTCTGAAACTCAGGAGACATATAGGGAGGGAAATATAGTGAAACACATTATATTGAGGACAGTGAAGAAGCATATCCTGCAATTCAAAAAGTACATTAGGTTAGTGATTCTGATTTACACATCTCATTCAAAAGGTAGACTGAAAAACTGAGCAGCAGTCCCAACCAAGGTATAAGTTCCTGTTTCGTAGCTAGAACTGTTTAGATTTCAGGGTACTTTTTGTTAATAAGATGTTCTGTGAGGAAAGTTAGTGAAAAGTATCTGTATCATCCTATCACAGTGGATTCCACAAATAAAACATGACAGAAAAGAACATAAATACTTCAAAGATGGATTAACAAAATGTCCAAATACGACAAAATAGGCTTCAATATCTATTACATTAAAAAAAAAAAATTCGTCTCTTACCCCCACCAACCACTTTTTACCAAAAGTGTAATCTTCTGAAAGAATTTATAGTAGAATGAAGAATGTTTAAATTTTCGGATTATTTCACCTAACCCCATGTTATTTTTGCAATTCTGTCTAGAAAGCTAAACTGTCTCTACCAGTATTTCTGAAAACAGATGCAATTAAAACACTCTCTTTCTTTCCTATTTCAGAATCTTGTGAAAGTACTATTTTTTTTTTAAAAAATGCCCTTTTTATTTTACAAATGGGAAAAGTTTCCTTTTTAAAGTACTGTTTCAAAGTAGTTTTCAATTTTTGTGCAGGGTTAACTGCGTGTTGGCCTATTCCATATCAGCAAAGCTGAGTTAKTCAATAACCAGCAAGCAATATGCATAAAAACTGTCCCCTGAAATCATATTCATGGAGCACTGGTACCCAATATTATCTCAGCTTCCCTTTATTCCCATTAGTGATGGGATTTCACTTCTGGTTGTACAGAATGCTCATTACTCCCAAAGCATCAAAWAACTCCTTTGAAGTAAACAGTGGATGGCCTTTGACCTGTGTTAGTTTGAGAAATAAGATGGATGAGCTGCCTTGTGAGGTTTCACAGACCTCATACTGGTTCTTATTCCACAGCAGAGCAAATAAGTTGCTTCTCACTGTATCTGAGAATTTGAACTTGTGAATGAGTCCTCAGCCCCTTTTAGCCTACTTCTAGGCTGGACTGTCCTTTTCCAATTTTTCAACACAACATTAGCTTCAAAATGTGTGTCTTAACCCAAAATGTTCAGTCCTTCCTTGTTGTAAGTCCTAGAAGCTCTTTCTTCTCTTTTCCTATACAGTCCTCCTCCCTGATCGTCAGCCAAAATAGCTTCTTTTAGATATTTGTCTCACTCAACTTTTACCTCTTAGAAAGGCCAACAACAGCTGAGAATTYTTCTTGATTTTTTCTTCCCTCTGGCACGTTTTGTTGAAGTCCACGTTCTTGAGTCTATATGGGAACTACAGCTCCCAAACTCCCTTATTCTGAACTGAAAGGAGGAAATACCTKGAGTTGAGGCATCTAAATAGTTTACCAATGCATAAAAACATATCACTGATTTTAATGAACAGAAAATAGGTAGAAAATTGAAATACCAAACAACATTATAGATTTTAAAAATTAAATTTTCCTGAAACCATGTATAAACTTCCATGCAAATAAAGAATGAATTTTTAAAAAGCAAAAAAACCCAAAATAAACTGGTCTGACACTGATTATGAAACTGCAATATTTATCAGAAATTTTCCCATCTGTTTGACTAATCTTTTAAATGGCATGTGTAGTTTATTTAATATAAGTATTAATGAATGAATGTATATTCAATTACAGTAATTAAAACAATAGACCACAGCTTGGGGAAATCCCTAATAAAAATGTAATTACAAGAATGAATGTTGCAATGACACAGGGAAACATACTTAAAGATGATAAAGATGAAGAATATGGGCCCTATTTTTGATGTCCAGCATTTTGAAGAGGATATTTTATTAATTACCAAAACTTTAAATTTCCTTCATTGCAAATCTTCACACTGGGGCAACACTGCACTGAAATATTTCAGGCAGGAAAATAATTTGATTTGTTGATAGAAAAGGTTCTGTGTATTGTTATGTAGGTTCATTATACAATAAATTTCTGTTCTATCTCTTCAAAACCACAGTTAACCTGAGATTTCTTCATGGATTCTGTCTATCATAACATGAACTGTGCTCTTTTGCTTTGCTKCACATGGAAGCAGTTTTTAGGGCTGTCAGCTGGTGAGTTTCAGAAAAAACAACAAAACCTTTGAAGTGCTAAAAAGTATTTGGGGTGAATATAACATAACCCCACCTTCACTTTTCCCAAAAGTAGTTTACTTGCTGTGCCTTTCTGCCACAACTCCATTTTCTCCTGATATTTGGATCCAGAATAGTACAGACCCAGAACTGTACAGACCCAGTAAGGAGAGGCAAAAAAACCACTTGAAAGGATATGAAATATGGTCTGTGAGTAACGTGGAGAAAGAGAATAGGCAGTAAGGGCTTGTTTTAATTAGAATTGAGATATACCTAAACAAACTAATCACTGAAAAATTATCAAGGATAAAATCCCCAAATAAAAATGGACATTTCTTTACATGATTAATAGTCCAACTGCAATTYATTTTGGTCATTTGTATACACTCACAGTATGATTAGCCAACTTCATGGGTGAAGAGTCTATTATGTGTATCACTGGTGGGCAGAAACCCCAAAGACACAAATGATGAAGGCTGGGACAGTGCACCTGGGGAATAATCAGAAATTCCTACTACCTTTTTATACTTTTCCCTAAGGGTCTTCTTTCAACAGTGCTGGTGACATAATTTGAGCTGGGTGGAGGCTGGTCATGCCCTAGTGTGCCTGTTGAGACCCTCCTGTTCTAATCAGACTTGGCTGAACTCCCTTTAGGCCAAAAGAGCAAAATCATTCTCCCTCCACAATCTCACCACAGTAGTACAAAATTATTAGAGATTTATTRAACGCAATACAAGTACTTCTGCTTTTACATCTTCTACGGCATATAGACATCATCTTCTTCATCTTAGATACTGTAAACAAGTTATACCCAAAAGTTCTAGCCAAAGGACATTCATGACCTCTTTGTGAACATAAGCCCCAGCTGGTTCATGGAGTAACTTTCCAAACAGCACGGATTTTCCTACTTTTCTAGAGTATTAATTGTATGTTATTTCTTTCATCTCAGTTTATTGTTGGAGGAGCCAAAGACATGATAGTTTGTGTTCCAGATACAGCTGTAAAGTCAAGACCTTCATTACCACAGACTTGTCCTTAAATTTCCTTTATTATCTAATAGTTCACAAAATAAAAGTATAAATTTGCAAATGTATTGGGTTTGTGTAGCCAGGTTTGGGAAGCGGAGGGGCTACAGAGGTGGCTTCTGTGAGAAGGCCACAAGTTCCACCAGCCAACCTGCTCCAGTGTGAGCTCCTCTCTCCATGGGTCTGCAGGTGCCTGCCAGGACCCTGCTTCAGCACGGGCCTCCCACAAGGTCATAATCTCTTCTCAGGCATCCACCTGCTCTGGTCTGGGTCTCCTCCATGGGCTGCAGGTGGATCTCTGCATCCCCGTGGCCCTCCATGGGCTGCAGGGGCACAGCTGCACCAATGGTGCAGGTGCACTTCATTAGGTTGTTGATCCCACCACCTTTTGAGGGGAAGAAGCCATGAGCGTTCTCAGGCACTTCCATGACTTCCATCYCATCAATAACCCTYGTGTCTTTGTTGACACATAAATCTCCATCCCCTACCTCTACTGAGAYGGCAGATTGAAGGACCTTGCTAGGACACTGTCCCTTAAACATTCACCTGCTGATCCCAGGCTAATCTCTAGTGAGCTTGATTTTCTCCCTTTCCCCTTCYCAATCTAGTTTAAAGCTCTTTCTATGAGATCTGTTAAGTCCTACGAAAAGATTCTTTTGACCTTTTTGAGTCAGGTGTACTCCATGTGTCATCAGCAGGCCTGATGTCTTTTAAACTGGCCCATGGACAAAAATACCCCCAAATTCTTCTGATGACACCAGGCTCAGATCCAGGTATTGATCTGCCGTCTCTTCCTGGTCTTTCACTCACCATTCCCCGCAGATGGAAGGATAGAGAACACTAGTTGTGCTCCTGATCCCTTGGCCTGTCATCCCAAGGCCCTGAGATTTCTCAATTACCATTCTTGTGCAATCATCTCTGCCCACCTGAGAAATTAATAATGGAYAATCATCCAAGACCTGCATCATGGTATGAAGCTTTCTCTTATTGTCTTTATGTATGTCTCTGTCACACTCCCCARTACTCCTCAGTCAAGTCCCCTCCTCCTGCAGCTCCGACAGTGAGCAGAAGGGTTCCTCTGCCCGGGAGTGCCTCACACAGGGGTGCYCACTGCTGCTGGCTGAGCTGACAGAAGAGCCAGGCTCACCCTATAGCACAGCACTGGCGCGGCAGTGTGCTCCCAACAGAGCTGTCTGAGAAACTTTGTTTGTTGTGGCTGGTGCAGAGCTTAGAGAGGTCATGGCCTTCTGCCAGGCAGATACTGCTGCTCTCTGGTCAAGCCAGCAGAGCCCACTCTGTTTGCCTGCCCTGGCCACAGTGCTCTCCAGTGACTGCTTTACACATGTGTGGGGACTTGGTCACCATTGCTCCTGATTCCACTCATGTCTCATCAGCCACTCTCGCTCAAGCTGTGGGGTCTTGGCTCCCTTGATGTTCCCCTGTTCAGGAAATCCCCTTGGGCACCACACTGGAGCTGGAGAGCTCTGCTGCTGATTGTGCCAGCACCAGGCTGCTCACCTCAGCATATTAGTGACAGAGAAAACCTGTCAAACCTGTTCCAACATATTTAATACGTAATGATGTATCCATAGTACAAATCTAACTGAGTTAGTTTAGCTACTTCTAATTCTAGTCTCTGACTTCAAACCAGCCTCCGTTTATATTTTTAAACAAGCTAGCCAGTATATTACTGGCAGAGGTTCAGTGAAATGGTTATAT
The DNA here is from genome assembly GCA_003713295.1 of Parotia lawesii. Taxonomy (NCBI): domain Eukaryota; kingdom Metazoa; phylum Chordata; class Aves; order Passeriformes; family Paradisaeidae; genus Parotia; species Parotia lawesii. The sequence goes on along the minus strand of RAHM01000056.1, from coordinate 668,040 downwards.
TCCCTGCTACCATCCTTCCCCCAAGAGCACAGACAGGTGTTTGAGCGAGAAAATGAAGAACAAGCAGAGAAGTTTTGAGAGACTCCAGAGGACTTGTTGAGATAAAATGCACCTTGATACAACATTTTAGTTTTTACTTTTACTGTGAACCACAAGGCATCCCTACCTGTAAGAACATGCTTTCCTGGCCATGTGAGTAGGAGATAAGGAAATGATGTTCAGATACTCTCCAAAACCATGATCCTTGCCAGTGACAAAAGGCCTACAATTAATCCTTGGCACAGTCCTTCCATTCACATTTCATTACTGGTGGAAGAGTAGGGGAAGAATAAGAAGAAGCTTGCAAACCTTGCCTTACATTCCTTTCCAGAAGTACATCATATCCACCCATGTGTGTGAACAGAAGTTTTATTTCATCCTTAATGGAAAGGTCAGAAAAACGTACATCTCCTGCACACAAATATATTGTTAGGAACTCATGGTTAGAAGGTTTGCTTCTCTGTCCATGTCATTTGCTGCACCTACATTAATATAATACATGCAGAATTCAATATTATATACATATATATACAAGCTCTTCCATCTTACACCAGGTATTGCTAAGTAAATCCCGATGGGTAATAAAAACTGAAAAAATACATTTTTGACGGACTATTGATTAAGTTTTCAGAAAAGGAAAATATAAGAATTTTATATCTGTGTGCACAGGTGTACTCAGATGTACACGAAAATTGAAGTTTAAAGGCAATATTGGAAACTATTTGAGCAGGTTTAAGATGCTGCTGAGGATAAAATAATTTGCAAAATTGGATGGGAGTCTGTTTTTCATTTTACAATCCAGTTTCTATGATCAAAGTCCACCAGTACACATTAAAGGGGAAAGCAGAATTTAAAGACAATGTTTGTATCATTTTAACCATAACACACGTAGAACTTTTTTTTCAACAAGGCCATTCAAACAAAGCACCACAGTTTAAAAAAAAAAAAAGCAAGAAAAAAGATCTCCTTTATAAATATAGCATTTAGAAAATATAAGCTTGATCTGCATTGACTGTAACTACATCAGCTTTAATGGAGTTGTACAGCAACACTGTACTTTTTCCGTTGTGTTCTAGCTCTTCCACTGCTAAATTTGTAAAGAAGATGTGATTTCCAGTAAGAACAGAAGGGACATCTTATATAGTCTGTCATATTTTTATAGAAGTACCTTTTTACCTTTGAATGTAAGTTTTGCACTAGTTTGAGAAGAGTAATTTTACATCATAAAACTAACAGAATACCTATAAATGCATAGAACCATAGAGAATGATGTATTTAAGTAGAATCTACTAAATATATTTTATGGCAGATGAAGAAGTATAATCCAAAACATATGATACTGTCTCATTAGTGTTAACTTTATGAAAATGAAAACCATTTGAAATGGTTTTTTTGGTATATTTTTATTTGGACAGTATAGTATATGCATCGTTATAGAGTTGCAGATTTTCTGAGTAAAAACATCATCATTCTAATTCTAATAATATTTGTGCACTGTAAAAAAAGACCCAAATAAGCCCACATCTGCTTACATGAAGCCAAAGATCTGTTACTACTTTTGTTTTCGGAAAAAGAGTGAATTATCTTTTCTTTCCACATTGCAAGAGGAAAAAATTGACTACTCAAAACTGTAAAACTAAATTGGATTAGAGCACTCAAACCAACAAGAGCAGACCACTAACACATCAAAAGAATAGAAATAATTTATTTATACTTACATATAATTTTATTCTGAAGAATTCTTCACCTATCCTTGCTGTTACGTATTATTAGAAGTCTTTTGGTGGAGATCATTTTGTGGCACTGCTAAGAGTTTGTTGGAAATGAGGACAGTTAAAACTGTTCATAAAAATACAAAACGTTCCCTTTTTATGTCTTTGCTTCATTGAACTCTATAGGTGAGCTGCCTTAGCTAAACATGATTTCTTATGCATTAATAAAAAATAATTCATTTGAGTCTAGGCAGACCTTGAGCTTTTTCTCCTCATTGGGATATAAAAATTGAAATCCTAGGGGTCAGGATAAACTGAAACTTGAATAGTCAGCTCCAAAGCTGAAACTTGTTGAGATAAAGCAGACCATGCCCCACTTCTACCATCGCAACTTTCATCGTSTTTCATCATTGCCTTTCTTCTCAGAGCTCTGGAAAGCAGCTAAACTGGTATGCAGCCAGGAAGCAGAGAGCCTTTGCAGGAAATCAGCACATACTCCAAAGCTAATCTCTTGGAGGGGAAGAATAGTGTTATTCTTCAGGGACTATGTATTAGGTTATTCAGCAAGATCTGTTTAATTTGTCTTTTATGTATTATTCATTAGACAAAATTCCCACGACATAGCAATAAGAAGGTCAGTATGATGGCCTGGGCCAAAAYAAAGGTAATTTTTTTCTGGGTTATATAGCAAAAAGATGAATAATCAGTGTGACACCAAAAAAAAAAACCCAGCTGTATAAAGATGAAGGACAGTGAACCAATTATTGTTAACTAGTAAGGACAGAAGTTATAATCATCACTAAAGGGTGGCTCTGGTATTCCAGTATACAGTCTTACGATACAGTCTAATGATTTAATGAGCATTAAAAAGCAAAACATCTGCTAGACAGTAGTACACAAATTTCTTATTCCTTTTAAAATTTATGTTTGCTCACGGCACAAATGATTATGGAGATTTTTACAGAATCACAGAGTGGGTCAGGTTGGACGGGACCACAGTGAGTCATTTGGTCCAACCTCCCTGCTCAAGAAGGGTAATCCCAGAGCACATGGCACAGGATTTTGTCTAGATGGTTCTTGAATATCTCCAGTGAGGGAGACTCCACAGACTCTCTGGGCAATCTTTCTCAGTGCTTGGTTACCCACACAGTAAAGAAATTGTTCCTCATGGTCAGGGGGAGCTTCCTGCACATCCATTTCTGTCCATGACCTCTTGTCCTATTGCTGGGCACTGCCGACCAGAGCCTGCCTCCATCCTCTGACACCCCACTTCAACTACTTGTGTACACTGTCATCTTCCCTCTCCAGTTGTCTCCCCTCAAGGCTGAACAGGCCCAGCTCCCTCAGCCTTTCCTCATAAAAGAGATGCTCCAGTCTGTTAATCTCCTTTATAGCCCCTCATTGGACCCACTCCAGGCGATCCACRTCTCTCTTGTCCTGAGGAGCCCAGCACTAGACACAGAACTCCAGATGTAGCATCACCAGGGCTGAGTAGAGTGGCAGCTTGTTTCAGAGACTGCTTCATTTACCTAATATTCATATATAGTTCCATTTTTATTATTAATAATTTGTGAGTTTTCTACTTTGCAAGTTTTGACATTTCAGAGGGAAAGAAGGGTGTTACTGATGTTAATGGCATGCATACAGGAATTAATTTCTGGTTATATCAGTAGAGTAGTAGGTCTGTAATCTCATCTTCAAAACATCCTGCTGTCTTACTATTGTACAGCATTTTTCTATTTGTACTTGTATTTGAGAGAGTATAGATCAGTTCTTTCTGAATTTGCTTAAGAACTCTACTTTTAAATAAATCAGGAGTTGTATTTCTCAAAAAGTGGAAACTAGTCAAAGATTAAGAGATAAGGAAATATTTAGATCAAGAGAATAGGATATGCTTATTGTGCTGAAAAGTATATTTGCCTTCCATTTAATTTCAAACATTTTTCCTACTTACTTCAGAAGAAATTATTAGATATTTACATTTTTTTCTTGTTCCTTTTAAAAAAAGAGGAATACATTTCCATACATTATAAAAAGTTGTCTTAATTTGATTTCATTTATTATCAAAATAAAACTTAGTTATTCCACAGGATTAGTTTTCCCATTAATAAAATGACAGAATTTATTATCATTCATTATGACCCAGTTAAAGAACCTTTAATTATGTGCAATTTTTTTCTTGCCTCCAGTTAAACAGAAATACTTCCATAGACTAGAAAGTCTCTTTAGCAAATTTTCTATAATAAATAAGGATTTTTTTTACACATTATTTATTGGCAGGGAGGATGGATTTCAAGTGAACACCCGTGTGGCTGTTTACCTTCAAACAAAAACAATCTCCCTACAGAATATTCTCGAAAAAATGAGCGACAAAAATGCACATGCGTATTCTTACACTTGCATCTTTAAAAAACCCACATAAGAAGAAATGTTGAGTTTTTTCTGTGAGGACCATACTGGGGAAATTCAGCAAATTTAAACATGGCAAACAATTTAAACACATGCTCGGGCAATCTGTACAGGTTATTGAAAAGGACCCGAAGAGTCTGTCCTTAAAATTGAAGCAAATTGGAAACACTGCCTGATTAAGGACAGTGGCATCCAAATCCTTGTTTTCCAGTTCCATCATTTTGTGTGCTACCTGGGTACGCAGAGAAAACAAGCGAAAAGAACTTTCAAGTCTCAGGTTTCAAGAGGAATACATGTAATTGGAAACTAAATCAAAGGTCTCTGGTCTAAACAAAAATATAGCCTTCTTTCTCAGCAAAACTGTTTCTAAGAAAGTCTACATTAGCCTGGGACAGGGGAACAAGGAGACAGTAGGGTCTCTGATTTGTATTTCTGCTCAATTTACTTGAGCAGGATCAAATACACTACTGGCAGACCAAACTGTGAACACTTCGGGTGACCATCTAAATCCTGTTTGCAAGACTTAAGTGAGGCATAGGCCTTTACTGGCTGTCAAAACAAAGATGAATTTCATCGTTTATGAGTAAACCAGGAAGAAATGCAGTAAAAGACATAAATAATTTCTCTGAGGTCTAGTTTTAAATGCAGGATTGTTTGTACTGAAGCAGAAACTGTTGAGGGAGACAAGACATTCAATTGACTGAACATTTCTTAAAAATTAAAACAGTTTTTTCCCTTCTGATTCTTCTTTGTGAATATTGGTCTCCTATTGTTTCTGCAGAATTTTGAAAACCAATTTGAGTGGCTTACAAATACAAAATATCTGCAACGTGGAAATGGAATAGTGTTTTTCTTTTCTTGGAATTACCTTTTAGACTACCTGGAATAAGGCTGACTAGTAACAGCAGTATCAATACTAATTATGTTAGCATAGGATTCCAATCTTATAACATTTCATAGGCGTCCACAGATCTGTTTGTCATTTCATACAATTAAGTGGCAATGCATCCCCTGCCTTAAGAAGTTATAAATTGGCACTCCAATTTTTCAGAAGTAATAAGCAATCTGAACAAAGAGCAGACATGTCTATTTTGCATCCAAATGCTTGCTTTAACATTTTGGCATTAGCAGCCTTGTGCCTTGTGTGTAGCTTGTGAGCTTACACTGTCACTTGTATTTTGTTCTTATTTTATAGTTCTTTGTGTGAAAACAAAGGGCAAGAGTTGGTATGGGTAGAACAGGAAATATTAATTTCTGTGTAATTTTCTGTGTTTATGTAAACACATAGAAAGCAAGGTAAGTGCATTTTTATAGAAGAGCCCCATAATGGCTACATATGTAGTTAAAAAACAAAGAAAACCAAAAAACACCAAAACTGTCACAAAAAATATTAAACTAGACTGTGGTTTTCTTCTCTTACCTTGACAGCTGAAGACAATCAAAGATCAGCACCATTCACACCCATGAATCCTCCTCAGATTACAAAATGGGATTTGGTGACAATYCTGCAGACGATGTCTAGTCATACAACAGAGGTTTAGGGCAAACCAAATCCCAGTACTTGCCATCTCTTTTAGCAAAGGCTACAAAGTTCTACAATTTTATGCAAATTAAATCATGTTGCTGGTAGGTCATAACTTCATGAAGCTATTAGCTCAGTGGACTATACCTGTCAAGGGCCACTAAAGAGAGAGCAGAGCAGATCTAAGAGTTTTGTGTCTCTCCTCAGGGTCAAACGTGCACACAGAGACTTTGAAGCTGTATCACCAAAGCTGAGCACGTACCTTGGAGATGACTGATCCTGGCCAACTTSCAAACACTGGCACAGCCATTCACTCTTGCCCTTCTCACACAGGATGGGGTAAAAATAGGAATAAGGTTGAAAGGCTTGTGGATCTTGATAATGACAATTTGATAATGAAAGCAAAACTATGCACAGCAAACCAGTAAGAGGAATTTGCTCACTACTCCCTGTTAGCCCCTTTCTGGAAAGCAGGGCCTCAGTACACAACAACAATTGCTTCAGAACACAAATGCAAGAGGCACATGCTTTCCCCTTTTCTTCTCCTTTCCCACAACATCTTATCATACTGAATATCCCTTTGGGTCAGTATGAGTCAGCTTCCCCCTCCCAACTTTTTGCCCACCCCTTCACTGAGGGGAAAAAGGAAGGAGGTTAGCAGTGAGGGAAGGAGAGAAAACTTTGACTGTGTTCAAGTAATATTTAGTAACAGCCAAAACATTGATGAGATAACAGCACTGTTTTAGACACCAGTTCAAAGCAGATAACCATATGGGCTGCTATGAAGAAAATAAACTCCATGTCAGCCAAACCTGGCACATACTCCATGAAACCAGAGAGTAGAAAGTTCACCTCTGTGCCCTAAGATGGAAAAAAAACGGAGTGATCTTGTTTGTTGCCATACATGAAACAGCAGAAAGAAGGGAAGAAGCAACTGAAAAGAAATCCCAGAGGCCTTCTGCTCCACTGAATGGTTGGAAAAAGTTATTTAAAATTGTGCCTGAAACTATGTGCAAATGTTGTGCTAATGCTCAATGTCTGCTAATTTAGAAAATTGTACAGTCCTCTGTCCAAGAAACCTGCCGGCAGCTGTTACTACTGCCCACATTTGTGATAGATCATGAGGCTGTTAAACATAACACTGTAAAGGCATTTTTCTTCCAAAAGTATGTCAGGTGTGAGATTCTGGTCTTCAATTAAAGTTGAGATACAGGAAAAAAAAATGTATTGTTTTTTAAAGAAGTCCTCCTAACTTAACAGGCAGTGGTGTGTGGATACATTCCTGAGCATTGCTGTCGGCTAGCTGGGCTCATCCCACCTCAAAAACCTGCTGCTCCTGTTCCCCACATCACCTTCACAGTCCTGCAAACAATTCTGCTTGTATGAACAGTTCTACTTCGAACTGGAAAACAGCCTCAGTGAATTTGGGAAGCTCAGAGTTATACATATCATGGCTCTAGTGCCATACTGAGGAGAGATACTACAGGAAAGAAATTACACAGGCATAGAAGCAAGGAAAAAGGACTATGAGGGGAAAAAATAAAAAGAAAATATATTTAGTTGTTATTTATTTAAGTTGCTCAAAAAATATTCTAGCTAGCACTTAAAGCAGACAGGCTGCCTGAGACAAGGACAAAAATGCCAGAAATACCAAGTAGACATTCATGTGCAATAAAGATTTCAGTAGTTTTACTTGTAATTAGCTCTACAGTGGATACCATCTTTAAATTAAGCCCTTCATGTTTTATACTTCCAATTCTATATATTTATATCCTTATATTTAAATAGGAAAGTGCACTGATTAACCTCTGATCTTTCCTTTATCAAGGCATTAATGCTTTAGCTCAAAATTTTCTGAAAGTGGAGCAATTGTTGTGAATTGAAGTTACCTTCTGAAAGAAATAGAAACTACAAAGACATGTTTAAACTAGACTGTCCTCCTGTTCTGTTTATTTTGATTAGAAATGCAGCCTGTGTGCATCCTGTTTTGAAATTCAAGCTTTTTATACTGCAACATTCACATCCATTGCTAATGTCAATGACAGGTGTCATTCTAGCACTTACAAGTCATATATTTGTACAGTTAGAATGTGCACAGGCTACATGTTTCTAAAAGTTATTTAGTTTTAACATAAATAATGTTTAAGTTGTACTCTGCTTGTAGAATCACCAGTCTTTTCTGTGGAGTAGGAATTCTTATGAAGAGAAAGATTATGTCTTATTAATGTAAAGACAAGAAAGTAATCATACTAAGATCATAATTTTAATCATCACAAATTTTTCATGTGTCATAAAGAATAAAAGATCACCCTGTGGAGACAGTCTGATCTAATTAGCTACAGGATTTTCCAAAATTTAGTCCTGTTAGAACTAAGGCTTATCTTTTAAAAGAATACCTAGTTATAGTATAAGAATTTATTATGAATATGATGAAGAATTCAAATGCAGAAGCCCTGGTAAATTGTTCCATAGGGAATTGTTCCCTGACTATCAGAAAGTCACAAAAACTCTTTTCTAGTGTGAATTTATCTAATTTCTTCCAAAGGGTAAGTATTAATATATATTTGCCTCCTAAATCAAAAGAGGTAATTTCCTTTGAAATTCTTTACTGGGTGTGACTGTGTCCTACTTCAGACATTAATTTGTAGTGAAAACACTGAATTTTGAACTATTTTTAAAAAACTACCCACTCAGTAGCGGGTAGTATTTTCCTTCAAAGAAGCAGCTTTTCAAGACCTAAACGGATAAAGCCCTCATAAACCTGGTCTGACACCATAGCTCACTCTGACTTCAGCAGGTTAGAGACCTTCAATATTGAATTATCTCATGAATTTTTAACCTCATGACCTTTGTCAGTTTCCACAGTGTTGACACCCTACTTTCTCAGGTTCATCTTGGTAGTTAAATGAGAGAATGACAATCTTATATATATATATATATATATATATATATATATTTGACAGCTCTTAATTGTCAGTATATATTTTTGACAAATCATTTGAACTAACAGAGAAGAATTAAAAGCTTATTAATTAGCACTAGTCTACTTACTTCAGTGGTAATTTTTTAGACAACACACTTTTCCAAAATACATCCCCAAATTAATGAAGCTTATAACTCTTCCTTATTTGAAGAAAGGTTAAACATAAGCTATGCTACGTCCCAATTAGACTCTCCCGGGATATAATAAATGGGATTTCAATTGTAAACAAAGATTTACGCACTTCTTGTGCAGGAAAATTTTTATCCATACATGTTTTTTCACTGACATTGCTCATAGAGAAAAGGTCTCTGGACTTAAAATGACGATAATAATGAAGAAAGAGTGAGTACCATATAATTTAACCTCATGAATATACTGCAAAAGCAAGTCCATATATACTATCCCTGTCATAAGAAAGCTGTAATCTTTTGGTTTTCTGTTTAACATCAACTTGAAGAGTGCTAGTTGATAAAAAAACATTTATAGAATGAAAACTGAAACCAGAAAGCTAGACATGATAATAATGGTACATGGTTATCTATTGTACTAAAAAAGGATTTAAATCGTAAACAAAACTGTAGTAGAATGATCTGCCTGGGTAAAAGTATGAGACCTGCCAGGGCTTTCTAATGGACTATGACTCTCTATCCAAAATACAGAATAGAACTCAACCATCTTCATCTCTGTGCTCAAATGTTCCCTGTAAGGTTGGTTAAGCTGTAACAGATGATGAAAGAAAATTAATTGAATTTCTACATATCAGATGCTCCATCAGTAAGGAGGAAATCACAAACATAAGAGATTAAATGAGCAGTATGATTAAAATGCTATCCGTGTGCTTGAAAAAATCCTAGCAAATTTAGGAATGTTAGAAGTTTCAAGATTGCCTCTATCCTCAGACTAAGGTGGTAAATCACAATATCTGTAAAAGCAGAATGAGCATCCTCAGACTGCTCAGTGTATAACACCACCGCTAGCAATTTTATATCACTTTTCAATGAAACTGCTCCAAGCATTTTAAACAGGACACCCTGTTTCATTAGCCTTATTTTACAGTTTATGGAACAAACATAGTGAGAAAGTGGCAAAAAAAAATGATGGGAACAAGGTCACTACTGAGTTCTTACAACTCCAAATTCAGCTGTTCTTAGGCTGCCTTTTAGCCGTCCTGAAGATGCAGACTGTCCAGAAAGGAGAGATATAAATCTTTATGCGCTTCTCTTATGGCTTTAGGAGGATATGTATGCAGTAGTTTCAGCACATATGTGTAGGTGGATATGAGAATCTGTAACAAAATTGCTGCAGTGATGAGAAGTGGATTGAGCCGACCTCCGCACCAGCTTCCCACTCCGGCGCAGTCCCACAGCAGCCCTGCAGTCAGCACTCTGCAGACACAGCCAGCACACTGCATCTGGCAATGGAATCCCAGTGTGAGAAGGAAATCAGTAAACAGTAGGGAGTTCAGCGAAGGACTAACCAAGATGGTCAGGGAGGAGAGCACTTGCCCTGTGAGGAGAGGCTGAGGCACCTGTGCTTGTTCAGCTGTCATATCGTAATGGGAAATAATCTGGTTTTAATCAGGAAAATACGACCATATATGCAGGCTTTCTGGAATGTGAAGATTTTGTTAACATCATGATACCATTAATAAATAAAAATATACATTGCTTTACCTACTCTGCTCATAATGTGTAAATTACTGTGTCAGCAGTTTTAGCTACTAATGACTGGGGATGTAAAAAAAGGAATTTAACAGCACTTAGAAAATCAGAAGCCCGAGCCTGGAATAGGTTTTTTSTTAGCCTGGAAGCAGAGATTTTCATCGTAGGGGGAAAAATAAATGAGGTTTTTTTTCATATAAGTCTATTGTTTATAGCAAAAATTACAGAAGAACAATACAGTACAGGAATTAAAGCATAGAATGAAAAAATTAATGCCTGTTCCATGTTCAACACTGTAAATATTTCAGTGCTATTGAAACTACAAATTTTAAAGTRAAACAAAACAAAAAAAATCTACTCCTAGACACCTCATTATTACAAATATATGCATGATAAATATAACATGCAGTAAGTAATTGACAGATAGTATTTAAAATCACATGCTCTACAGCAAAATGTTTAGAAAGGCACCTATGCATATCTTGTCTAGACCTTACCCTTGAAAATACCTAAGCACATGTATACCTGTACCTGTGAAAAATTGCTCAAATGTGTTAAGCTATTAAGCTTACAACAATGAACTAAAAAAATGCCAAGAGAAGCATTTATATAYAGCAGGAATYAGAAGATAAAGCAATGATGTCCTTAGACTAAACTGACTTAGGTATCACACTCCATTAATTTCCACGAAATTCTGCAGAAGTACAATACCTGTGTATGGCTGCAGTATCATGCCTGAAGCCTACACAATTAACAAGTGATAAAAACTTGATATATCACATACTTCTAGAGGAAAGTATATTTTCTAAGAGGAAATGGGAATTTAAAATAGGCCTTCAGTATGTAGGGGGCTGTGAAAGTCCAGTATCAGATATGCTGGATTAACTGTGCACAGTGCAACTGTTCTGAGTATATGTATCATTGCTGAAGAATTGGACTTCTGTGCCTGTGTGCAGACACTCCATATTGCACCTGTGCCATTTCATTTTTCTCTATCTACTCACATTTGCACCCCAGACTGTGACTGATTCCATCAAGATAGCTCTGCTTGTGAAACTCTCAGTCTCTACTCCTGAGTAACTTACGAACTTCATTTCTTTACAGACAATTGTTTCAGAGAAATAAATAACACTGTAGTTTAGACCTTAACAATAATCCTATTGGTGTACAATACTACCGTAAAAAAAATTTAAATTAAACATGTATATGCAGTTTTTTACAGTATAAAATGGGGTATTGAATGCAAATATTTCTTGGTATTGTTTGGATTATACAGGCTGTTAAAACCTATGATTAGTCATATATCTTAACAATAGGTAAACCATTAAGTAGATAATGGAGACCAACACATACACAATATAATTATTACTTCACAGAGGATGCAAGAACTACAGTGTCAGAAACTCTGTTCGCATCAGTTGAATGAAAAGATCCTTTAACCCAAGACTGGATCAAACATCTGCCACAATCATTTGGGCACTTATGGTACTGGTGACATAGATTTTTTGTATGCGGTGTTAAAAAAAAATATTTTATTGGGTGCTATAGTCYCATTTATCTAGAATCTAGAATCTTATTTGAACTCCTGACTGGACACAATACAGGAAACAACCTAATCTCAGTTTCTCATGGAGTAAGAGAACAAGCAATTGGAAGAAAAACATAAAAAACATAAAACCACCAAGAATAATTTAAAATAAACAAGTAAGAATAATTTATTAAAAACAAAACAAAAAACAAGCTGCCTAAGATTATGAAGGCTAGATGAACCAGTCATTTCTTTTAAGTGTTAGAAATCTACTGGATGGAGAAAAATGTTTGATAGGTGCAGTTGGACACCTTGTGTTGGAAATCTCTTTAGATGAACTGTCCAGTTTACCTTGGAAAACCCCTCAGATGATTCAAATTTAATTGTGCACACATTCAAACCAATGAATAAAAATCATTCAAAAAATTGGTAGCATTTCAGAAAAACAGGAGACCTTCTGAATATGGTGGTGTCCTTGGTGAAATAACAAATACAAAAGTTTGCTGTCCAACCTGACATGCATGTAGACATAAAGCATATTTAATTGCAGGAACAAGGCTGTGCTAGTTCTGTTGCCTTTATTGCTGTTTGTTGAGATTTTTGAGACTTTTTTTGGAAGAGCTGGGCTTACAGAGTCTATTAGTCAAAGTCTTCCCTGTTTTTCTGAATATCTATGCTTACCAAACTATGTGTAGAGGCAAATGTGTGTGTATCCTATTGTGATAAACTAATAGGATCTTGCCCTCAAGTGACAAGTATTTCAGCATCAGGAATGGTAAACAAAGATGATATCCAAAGGTAAATTTTCAAGACAATTGGGAATAGGCAGAATCTCACTATTTGCCAGTTGAGCATGTACTCCCTGGTATTTTGTGTTAAAGCATAGCTGCAAGTCACCCACATATGGTACACTGTCAAAAATTTTGCTATGAAAATGTGATTTTCCAAGGGTTTTGCATGTCATTCTCTGACATATGACACAGTGAAGTGAATTTATTGCAAGAAATACATTGTAGAGCACTCTCACTTGGAGTCAGTGGATTGCAAATTATCTGCAAAAGCAGAGTTAGCCTATTACATACCTGAAACCAATATAAAACCAAAAGGATTTCAAACCCTGTCAGGCATTCAGAAACGTGTGACTCTGATTTTATTCCCAGTATAAAACATGAATTCATTATAGCATGAATCTTGTGTTTTGTATGAGGAGAATCACAGAACCATTAATTTGGAAAAGACCTCCACCATCATCAAGTCGAACCTTTGACTGAAACACCGTGCCAAATAAACCATAGCACTGAGTGCCATGTCCAGTTGTTTCTCAAACATTTCCAGGGATGGTGACTCCATCACCTCCCTGGGCAGCCCATTACAAGCTCAGCCACCCTTTCAGTGAAAAAATTCTTTCTGACATCCAAAATGAACCCACCCTGGTGCAGCTTGAGGCCATTTCCTCTCATCCTGTTGCATGTTAACTGGGAGAAGAGACTGACCCCCACCTGGCTACACCTTCCTTTCAGGCAGTTGTAGAGAGCAATAAGGTCTCCTCTGAGCCTCCTTTTCCCCGGCTAAATAATCCCAGCTCCCTCAGCTGATCCTCATATGACTCAACTCTCCAGACCCTTCACTAGCTCTGTTGCCCTTCTCTGGACTTGCTCCAGCCCCTCAATGTCTTTCTGGTAGTGAGAGGCCAAAAAGCTGGACACAGGACTCTAGGTGTGACCTCACCAGTGTCAAGTACAGAGGGACAATCACTTCCCTGGTGCTGGCCACACTATTGTTAATACAGGCCAGGTGCCACTGGCCTTCTTGACCACCTGGGAACACACTGGCTCATGTTCAGCTGCTGTCAACAAACACACAGGACAGCCTTCCAGCCTGTGGCCCTGCATGGGTTGTTGTGACCCAACTGCAACTTTTAAATGTGATACTGCTGGAGCATGACTGATTGTGCTGGGATTGGCTAGGTGAAATTTAATTTTCCTCATAGCAGCTAGTATGGGGCTATGCTTTGGGAAAACACTCTCGATAATTTAGGAACGTTTTTGTAATTGCTCATGAGTGCTCTCACAGAGCGAAGGCCTTTTCTGCTCCTTATGCCACCCCACCAGTGAGGAGGCTGGGGGTGCACAAGATGCTGGGAGGAGATACAGCCGGAACAGCTGATCCCAACTGACCCAAYAGATAACCCACACCACATGGTGGCATACTCAGCACATAAGGCTGGGGCAAGAAGAAGGAAGGGGAACATTTGGAATGCGTTTGTCTTCTCAAGTCAAAACTACATGTGATGGGACTCTGCTTTCCTGGGGATGTCTGAAATCCTGCCTGCCAAAAGGAAGTGGTGAATTAATTTCTCAGTTTGCTTTGCTTGCCCACGTGGTTTTGCTTTACCTATTAAACTGTCTCTATTTCAACTCACAAATTTTCTTCCATTGTCTCCCCCATTCCACTGGGGAAAGTGATCTAGAGGCTGTGTAGGGCTTAGTTGCTGGCTGGGGTTAAATCACAACATTGTCCCAAAAGTCTGTCAAAACACAGTATGTCAGATTCAGCTTCCTTTCACAAACATATCACAATCTGTTTTGATAGGGAAGGGATATAGTTTAATTATCTGCTTTTAATCTGACTCCAGATCTGACACATGGCACCTCATTAAGTTCTTTCCACTTGTTCAGTGAAAAATAACCATCCACAAAGGAGGCATGTAATTTCTGTGACAAAAAATAAACTCAGAAAACTTTGTGTCATCTTACAAGGTAAGTCAACCTGTGCAGAGCACCTGAACTTTGGTTTTGAAGGACAACTGCYACAGCATCTGTAACAGCTTGTTGGCGAATAAACTTTTCATTTATACCTCAGAACTCTTCCCATGCCACAGACTTCAATGATCTACCAAAATCAAGTAATAAACTCATACTCTATTACAAAAATGCAGGTAAATACTGAAAAATCTGAAATCAAATGAGAAAGAAAAGGACATGTAAGTTGTTTTCTTATTTAGACAGTACCTTATTATCATTCAGCCAGACTTTTGAACAAAACATTCTACAGCATGTAGAATTTCAAGACGTATACAGCAGCTGGGATTATTTGAAACAGAGAAATATGACAGTATTTTTTCAACCTCTCTGTAACACAGCTAATCATGCACAATTTAGGCTAAGGCTTTCAGACGGGATGAGTCATAGAACCATAGAATGGTTTGGATTGGAAGGGACCTTAAGGATCATCTAATTCCAACTCCATTGTTGTGTGCAGGGACACTTTCCACTAGACCAGGTTGCTTAGAGTTCCAACCCGGCCTTGAACACTTGCAGGGATGGGGCATCCACAACTTCTCTGGGCAATGAAAGTCACCAAAAAAACCCAACATCYTCTTCAAGAACAATACATAAAGCACAGTTACCATCAGGTACATCATGGAGAGTTAAGGAAAAATAATGGTATCCTGAACTTGCACAGCACATTTCATCTGGTCAACCAAAAGTACTTCACAGGCACATGCTTTAGGCTCTGCCKATGGTGTTCTGCCTATGGGTTCTCTAAAAGGTGTCTTTTTCTCTTGCTGAGTTTCCCTTTATATTATTCTTGGTCACCCTCTTTGACTATGGAAGCAGGCAAGATTTCGGTGCCTGAAGGACTAAACAATCCAGGGGAACAATATTTTCAGTCCAGGGGAACAATATCTTATCCCGAAACTTTTCCGCATGATACAATATATCCCCAGCCTGAGAAAGAATTTGAGTTTTCCAGCAGTCATTTTCCTAGGTTCTTCCATCTCCCTCCACTCTTACTACTACTTTGATGTGAAGCACCAATCTCCAGCCTTTTCTAGCAGCTGTGCAACAGAGAACCAGGATCACCACACGTCAAGGAAGAGCTTGGATCTCTTTTGCAGTGGTCAGATATCATGTTTAGAGTGATATTTAAGCTCATATGTACGTGCTGGTAARCCAAATTACAGCAGCAGCAGAAAATCTTATTGTGCTACAATTTTTCAACATTCTTTTGAAAAGAATATTTTAATTGAGTGATTCTACTGTTACTTGAGAACAAAACGTGTTTAGTTTTCCTTAGGAAGCATATTATCAGACAAAGGTTTCTTTATACTAAATGAAGTACCATGATAGATAAAATTATCAAGTCAAAACAAAAAGTCAAAGGGCTTATGTAGCTCTTCAGACATCTAGAAAYCTCTTTCTCATGTTTTTAACATTACAAAGGCTCCAGGTCCTCTGTTGATAATGTTAAAGCATTGAAGAAATCAACAAATTTGGGAGGAATGTGTTATAATTTGGCACAGAGAGAGTTATATAACTTGGAGTCTTTAACCCAGAGAACTGGCAAGTTTTGCCACAGGGTGAATACCCTTCTTACTTTTTCTGCAGCTCAACTACATAATTCCTTGTCTCACTAAAAAAAAAATTGCACCCGAGGCTATTTAGCTCCCATTTTTTGAAATACCTTCCTTAGTGTTGACAGATATTGAGTATAAATTCTGCTTGTGCTGAGAATGTTGTCATTTCTTCCTAAAGCATGAGGATACTGTTCAATAACAGTTGTAGCTCTCTGAAAATTTTCCAGCGCTGACAATATCCCATACGGCGATATATTGTGGTGAAAAGTTCCTACAGTCCTACTCCGGATGCAGTGGCTAAAGCACACCTTTAGCTTACTACAGGTTTTACATCCATCTCACACCTTCTGCTATGCAGAAAAGGGAAAACAAATCTAGAAAACTGAGACGCAGTAACTTTCATGCCTTGCTAGGGACAGACAGCATGTCCCAGGAAACCACAGGCACCAGGAAAATGCATTCAGAAAACTTCAGTGATAATCCAGTGTTCTTTTCTTCAAATTCATCAATCTTAGTTATATTTCTATCTTAGAGAGTCAAACATAGAGTTTTCAATCTTGCCACTTGTTGGGGTGCACTTTGTGCTGGAAAAGAGATAGGCCCTGAGGGCCGGAGAGAGAGAGCCTGTTTCTTGGACCCAGAGGGGATCCTGGGAGTGCACCCAGGTCACTGGGGATGGGCTGAGAGAGGATTGTGGGTTTGTGGACAGTGCTGGGCCTATGAGATGTGATAATTGTAGTTTGTGACCTTATAGGATATTGTTTACCTGTTACCATAATATGCAATGTCTGTGCACTACCCCAGGTGATTGGMGGACACTGAGGTGACCATCTTTCCTGTTTATATGATGTGATATCCTGTTGGTGCTGGTATTTAGGAGGACTTTGGGTGCGCAATAAAGGCTTTGCACTGTTTCCACCGTGTGCGCGGAGTCCATGCCCTTGCGTGATTACTGCAGCCACTGAGATCAGCTCAGCTGTTAGAGCCATCTCCATACGGGCCATTTACTTAAGGGTTGGACTCAATGATCACTGTGGGTGCCTTCCACCTCAGAATATTCTGTGATGCCATGAGTAACGCTATCCTGTCAAGTTGCTCTTGTATTCATTAGTGCATTTATACTACTGATAGCTAGCCAGGCTTCATATTCTTGACCCTACATTATTACCTGTGGTAATAGTCCCACTTTCTTCCAGACAGAATGTGATATTACCTTATCTTCCTTTGCATTCTTTCTTCTAAAATTAAGGAGCTCTCTTGTTTTCTTCTCTTTTCATGAACATTTTTGATTCATATTCCTGCATTTCATACAATTATAGAATGGTTAAGGTTGGAAGACACTTGAAACATCATCTAGTCCAACCTTCCTGTCATGGGCAGAGACACCTTCTACTACATCAGATTGCTCAAAGACCCATCCAATCTGTTTTTGAACACTTGCAGTGATGAGGCATCCATGACTTCCCTGGGTAGCCTGTTCCAGTGTCTCACCACTCTCCTCATGAAAAATTTCATTCTTACATCCAAACTACATCCATTCCCTTCCAGTTTAGTAAAAAGTATCTCTTCTTGTTAGAAGCCCCCTCTATATATTGAAAGAACACAATGAGTCTTGTCTACTCCAGGCTGAACAATTCCAGCTCTCTCAGCCTGTCTTCACAGGATTGGTGCTCCAGCCCTACAATAATCTTGGCCCTCCTTTGGACTCACTCTAAGAGGTCCATGTCCTTCTTCTGCTTGGGATCCCAGAGTTGGATGCAGCCCTCCAGACGGGCTCTCATGAGGGCTGATAAAGGAGCAAAATCCCCTTCCTTCACATGCTGCCCACACTGCTGCGGATGCAGCCCAGGATACATTTGACTCGCTGTACTGCAAGCAGACATTGCCAAGTCACGTCCACCTTTTCATTCACCAACACCTCAAAGGCCTTCTCAGCAGGGCTGCTCTATGTCCATTCTTTGCCCAGCCTGTGTTTGTGCTCCAGGTTGCCTGCAATCCTTASGGATTCCTGATGTGTGTGTGGGGAGGTGGTGGCTGCTCTTACCCCTGTCCACCACACACGTGCCTCCTCATCTACTCTTGGGCCAGATGCTGGCTCTGGGCACATCCTGGCACTCCCTTGGGATTTCCCCCCCTCAGCAACCCCCTTCCCCTGCCCACCAYGATGCCCCACTCTGCTGTGGGACCCACCTTCTACAGAATCGAGAAAGCTGGAAAAGAATATTTTCCCTAATAAAGAGGGCTTTTCTTCATGCAGTGCAAATTCCTGTTTCAAAAGACAGACATTAGATAAATATCTTCTTCCTGTGTAACAGGCAATTTAATGTTATTTCAATGATGATCAAAACTACCATCACATTTATATTTTGCATTTTTGTTTTCAGTAAATATGAGTTTCAGGAAAAGCAAAATCTTTTAATTATGACCTGACAAACAATTTTAGTAAAGGAATGAGTACATATATGAAAAGCTTCACGCTGCTTAAAAAAATTTTCAAACTATCAAGATTGGCCCATCTTCTTTAACATTTAAGAACTCTATGAAAAGTAAAGCTAACTGAAATCGTGGTAGATGAAGGATGAAATTTGGATGACAACTGGAAAAAAAAAAGAACCAGAATAGAAAATTATCAACTATGGTTAAAAAAATTACAAGTTTTGAAATCCTTTAGTGGCTCCCAGATAAGCCATAGCAAACCTAAATTTGGCTGAAAAATTTTTAATTAATGTACTACTGTAGGATGCTACATATGTAAGAAGGTGCAGTTTTGTAACTTCTTGTGTTTATAAAGATGCATCTCATTCAAAACTGAAGAGCCARCACTCAAGAGTGACTGACACAAGAACGGAATAGAAACCAAAACTGCACTTTGTCACACCCTGTGTGCAGCTACAGTTTTGTTACTTACTGATGGCAACACTTATGTGGAAGCTGAAGAAGCATTTATTACAAAGAGCAACAACCTGATTACTCTAAAATATGACTGGTTCTCCAYATTATCTGGAGTTACAGTTTGGAGATAAATAGTTATGGTATGGTCTTCCATGGTGTTCAGCTGTGGAACAAGAAAAATTACTCGTTGTGTTCGCTTGTTGGCTTCTGTATCAAATCAAGATGTTTCTTGCATTTTTTTCTAAGCATTGTCACTCAGAAAATGACCACAGGTGTTTTTTTGAGGAGAAATAAAACTATTGCTTTTTGTACATGAACTTAAGAAGTACAACACTGTAATGAAAGCCATCAAGCTGGTCAAAAGTTCTGTTCAGTATCTTGGACTTTTTGTAAGCTTATATATTTTGAAAACCATAAGTAATGAGTTTGGTTTTACTTTACCACTTCTGCTTTCATTTTGCTCAATGGTAGAATATCAAAAAAAGGATTATGCAGCTACTCAAATGTCCACAAGATGAGTTTCTCCAGCTGCCATCACAAATCTGACTGGCATTATGTAAGCTGACAAATGTTCACACCTGTCAGTGAATGTGTTTCCCCACTTTAGGCCTTTCCACCATAGCAAGCTCAGCATGGTGCAAAAATAAGTGAATTTTGTGTGTGTGTGTGTGTGTGTGTGTGTATGTGTGTGCCAAAGTGAAAGGCAAAGCTTTGTGCAGCCTTTCCCTCATCTGGGCAAGCCTAGTGCAGGAAGCTGATCTGCTGCACTGATCCTCATTCTTTTAAGCAGTGATCAGGGACCAGGATTCAATTTTTACTTTACTTTTTCTTTTTTTTTTCCTCATTTTCATTTTCATTAGAATAAAAGGTTGCAGCAAGAAGGTAAAATCTTCTGTCCCCACACCTATCAATGGGTAGAGAACTTTTCCTTGTGATGGGAATTTCTAGTTCTTAATAAAGGAGGCAACTGGGGTAAGGTGCTTTATAATCACTGGACTGAGTTGTAGTCAAACAGCACCAAATACCACTACATGCTCCCGGCAAAGGGGTGGCCTTTTGGGGGCTTGCAGGGTGATGAAATACTTAAATGCAGCAATTGCACAGTGGGTGAAAATATAAATCCTCTGCTTTAACTGGTGTCTAATGATCTTACCTGTCTTATCTTACTTTGCTTTTCCCCACTAGGAAACCACTTCAGCCCTCAAAATCAACAGAGTTACTGACTTGGCTGAAGTAAAAGCAGATTAGACGGAGTTTAGTCTGATAAATAACCGAAATGAGCAAGTTGGGACCATGGAATCTGCTGAAATACTAACTGTAACCATTGTTGCATGATTTTGTGTTAGCATTTGGAAGCAATACAGTGAATTGAAATCCTGACCTCATGCAAGAAATAATTAAAAGAGTGGATGAAATGGTACTTCCACTGAAGTCAGCACATATAGTTTGATCCCAAGTGTGCAGTCTTTTTTTTTTCTTTTCCAAAAAAATAAATGGAAATACTTACTCTTTGAAGTCTATATTCATTACAACTGTCTTAAGACATGAAAACAGCTATATAGGGTACTAAAAATGCAGTGCAAAGCTACCTAGCTTTGCTGACATTATATTTTGTGCTGAGATTTCTGTTTGAAGGTTGAAATGCACTGAAATATTTCAAGTGAAAGAGTAAGCAAGAATATGAAGAATAAGGAAACTTCCACCAAAAGTCGTAACACTACAAGTCCCTGTGACCAGCTTTATCTGATCCCATTACAGCTATCAAACCTAAAGCATAAAAAAAGGAAAAAAAATACAAAAAAGGATTGCATATCTGTAGTATTTAAAATTTAATAATGACACATGACTATAACGAATAGTACAATTTAGTATTACATTGTATTGCAGCACTTCAGCACTCTTCAGACTGATTCTTCTCCAGGTGGGTGATATTGCTGTTTTGCACAACAGCTTTACTACTGACAGGAAATATATCACAGAATCACAGCAGGGGAGAGGCTGGAAGGTATCTGTGGAGGAGGTCTAGGCCAAACAGCCCTGATCAGGGCAGCATCATTTACAGCACACAACTCAGGATCCTGTCCAGTCAGACATCAAACATCTCCAAGGATGGAGACTTCATGGCCTCTTTGGGCAACCCATGACAGTTTTTGAACACCTTCTGGGTAAAAAAATATTTTCTTGTATTTAAATGGAATTTCCCCTATTGGTTTGTGCTGGTTGCATCTTATCCTTTCACTGATCATCACTGAGATGAGCCTGGATCCTTACTATACCTATGATTCATTAGATATTTGTTCCCCATAGTCATCTTTTCTCCAGACTGAAGAGTTCAAGCTCCCTCAGCACCACTTTGTTCTCCAGATGCTCTGGCCCATTAATCATCTTTGTGGCTATTTATTGGTCTCACTCCAGTATCTCCATGTCTCTCTTGCACTAGGGAGCCCAGAACCAGATACAGTACTCCAGGCTATCTCAGCAGTGCTAAGTAGAGGGGAATGATCACCTCCCTCTCATGCTCCGGCTTGCTGCGGGTGCTGGATAGTGAGGAGCCGCGATCTTCCCAAAAGCCTCTCCTTAGCAAAGCCGCTCAGCAGGACCACCACACACTCACACACGCATACACGCACACACACATGGATAGCTCCAGTAATATGAGTCAAGGGTAAAGAGCTGGGAAGGGTCTCCCTGTAGAGTTCCACGGACGCAGGTTTATTGTAGCCACACCATGAAGGAGTCCAGGGACGAAGACAAAACACAATGGAGGGCCCAGGTTTAAGTGCAGGAGCGGGGCGAGCATCAGGGACCAATGATCTGAGGGCAAAGGGGCGGTACACAGGAGGGACTAGGGTATGGGAGCCAATGGGAAACTCTGAGGGAGTGGTGATGGGGCAAGGGCCAATGCGGGGAATCTGGAGTGGAGAACCTTCTAGGGCAGGGACATATAAGGTTACAAAGCGTGGGGAGGCCAATGGCCAACCAGGGAAGCAGAACTGGGGTACATTAACGTAGCAACACAAAGCATCCTGGGGGAAGCCTCTTTTCTCACCCTAACCTGGGGAGGAATCTCTGGTACTAGGGACTGTCTTACCAGTGGACTATCTCTGTGCTTTGAACCACAGGCTAACTGTCTGCAATAGGTTCTATCCTACTGTCCTTGTTGCTAGCACACTTCGCTGCCTTATGGGTAACTTCATGTTCACCAAGACATCAAGGACCCTTCCTGCCAAGTTGCTATCCATCATTTTGTGCCCCCTGTTCTTATCAATACATGGAGTTACTTCTATCCAGATGTATTTCTTTTTGCTCTGCTTTATTTTTAGCCCATTTTTTCTGCCTGTTGAGGTCACTCTAAGTGGTGGCAAAAGAAATATATTTTAGTATATATTTGAATATGTTTTTCTTAGGGTGTAAAAAACCCCAAACAAATGCAACATGATAAATGATAGAGTTGCTCTCATTGTGCAAAGAATCTACAGTCTAAGTGGAGAAAACATGGTGAAGGTAGGTAAAGAGGGCTGTCCTCAATTTAGAGAGAAGAGCAACAGAAGCACGGAAGTTAAATTGTCACCCTATCTTTAAAAAGGGAGTCTGTGGTAATGAATCTACATAATATTCCCTAGTCCACTCAAATAATCAGATCATTTTTATGCCTGAGTACCCCAAAATAAACATAACATGCAGATAGTGCTGTACAATGTGCAATACCAGAAAATTTGGTGAAGTAGACCTTGATCACACAAAAATTAGGAAAAATTATCAAAGACACAAAACATTATTAGTTCTCTTGTAAAGAGGGCAAATGAATTCGACATAGCAATCCTACAACTTTTTTCAATATTTGAAAATCTAAGCAGAGTTCAAAAGCTAAACATTAAATCTCTTTTACATACAGCAAGCAGTAGTCTCTGTGAAAAATAATACAAATAGCTCTTAAGGCCCAAAAGAAAAAATATGATCACAAAAGCTTGAATTTCATCTTTGATACCAAGCTAATACATTAATGTATATCTCAGTTCATTATTGTTTAAAAAACAATCTGGGCAAAATTTCTTAGGTGTTTTCAGGCCTTTTAGCTGCCCTTGCAAAAATCTCTGTTTGATACTGGATGTATCAAAATCATGATACGTATTACTCCTCAATCTGTACTATAACACATATAACAATGGAAAATATTTATCTCATTTGCATTGTGTATACAAAACTTGTATATTCAATATTATTTAAATAACAGCACAACTTTCTATATATTACTTATGTGAATTTACAGAAAAAAAGATATTCTGAAAGGAATATTTATTCCCTGTTTCTAATCTTTCAGCTGTTACATGAGAATGAGGCTCTTTGGATCTTAAAAGCTGAATCTCCTATATCACAAGTGGGTTTTTTCATCTTGTATCTCAACTATTCAGAAACACATTTCTTATCAGCTGAACACATGCACAAACAGCACAGGATTTTATATTGTATTATGCATACACATACTTCATCAGTATGCTGAAATCAAATGACCAAGTATATATTTATAACAATATACATACACACCAGGGAATTTCTTCTTGGATGAGTAAAATAAAAAATCCTCTCTCAAAAGAATACAATATGGTGTTTAAATATATATTTGCAAATTTAAAGAAATGTTAGACTGTACTATGCTGCACTGCAAAAGGGCTTGTGAAAATGATACATTTCTTGTTTTCCATAAACTTTTACACCAGAAGACTGCAGCTGATATTTTTTATCAGAAACAAGCTGTGCTCTGCTCTTGCCAATTAAAACCTAAAGACACATCAGTCCTTTTATGACTTATTTTAGTTTGGTATTACCTGGTGGGATATTTCTATTCCTTTTTAACAGAAAACAAAACAACACCTGACAGAAGTTTAAAAGGCATAAACTTAGCAGCTGCAGGGTTCCTGCTGGACATCATCCCCTGCCCTTGGGCAAGGGCACTTTCTCCGGCCGGTGATCCCTGCACCTCAGAATAAGAGACCAAGACAGACATAGCAAATCAAAGGACTCTTGTTCACAGTTCAGTGTGACTCTATTGCATTGCAGTTTACAAGCTGAGGAGTCAGTCCAGTTACATCACACACTTGAAGACGTAAGACATGGCTGTATTTAAATAGAAGAAGTAACACACTAGAAGACTAAAGAAAATAAGCCAAGCAAAGGCAGGGTGAAATGAGATGCATTTTTGCACATTTCCTCACCTGAAGCCAAGCTACTGTGCTGAGCCTTCTGCTGTTACAAAGGTATTCCCTGCTACCAGGCCTCCACACAGGAGGGAGATAGGATACAGTGGAGTAAAAGAGGCAGATAATTCACCTGACTGTCTGCTCTCATCAAATAGCATAATTAATCTCCTCTGCAACTGGCCCTAATGAAGATAAGGTATCTAAAATTATTCTTCTGA